>BJBW01007199.1:0-36302 GCA_004320125.1 Scolopax mira
CTGAGGGTGCACTCGATCCCCTTGTCCAAATCATTGATAAAGATGTTGAAGAGAACCGGCCCCAGTACCGAGCCCTGTGGGACACCACTGGTGACCAGCCACCAACTGGATTTGACTCCATTCACCACCACTCTCTGGGCCCGGCCCTCCAGCCAGTTTTTAACCCAGTAGCCACAGGTTTAACCCATCTGAGCCATGGGCAGCCAGTTTCTCCAGGAGAATACTGTGGGAGACTGTATCAAAGGCCTTGCTGAAGTCCAGTTAAACAACATCCACAGCCTTTCCTTCATTTACCAAACAAGTTGGTTTGTCATAGAAGGGGATCATGTTTGTCAAGCAGGACCTGCCCCTCATGAACCTGTGCTGGCTGGGACTGATCACCTCGGTGTCCTTCATATGCCACATAATGGCACTCAGGATGATCTGTTCCATGACATTCCCAGGCACCAAGGTCAGACTGACAGGTCTGTAGTTCCCAGGATCACCCTTCCGACCCTACTTGTGAATGGGTGTCACATTGGCTAGACGCCAGTCGGCTAGGAGCTCACCAGTTTTCCAGGACTGTTGGTAGATGATGGAGAGTGGCTCCTCAAGCACTTCTGCCAGCTCCGTCAGTACTCTTGGGTGAATCTCATCTGGTCCCATAGACTTGTTTTCTTCTAGATTTTGGAGCAAGTCTCTCCCTGCTTCCCTTTGGATTACCGGGGTTTCATTCTTCCCCCCTCCCCTGTCTGCTAGTTCAGGAGTCTGGATACTTAGGGAACATCCTACTCTACTACTAAAGACTGAGGCAAAGAAGGCATTTGGGACTTCAGTCTTCTCATCCTTAGCCACTACATTACCTTCCTTAATCAATAGAAGATGGAGGTTCTCCCGAGTCCTCTTCTTGCTATTAATATATTTATAGAAGTTCTTTTTATTGTTTTTAACATCCAAGGCAAGGTTCAGTTGTAGCTGGGCTTTGGCCTTTCTAATCTTTTCTTTACATAACTTTACTGCACCTTTGTAATCTTCCTGAATGGCCTGCCCCTTTTTCCCAAGGCCATAAACTCTCCTTTTTCCCCTGAGCTGTGACCCTATCTCTTTGTTCAGCCAGGCTGGCCTTTTCCCCTGATGGCTTGCTTTACAGCGCACGGGGATGGCCTGCACCTGGGCTTTTAAGACTTTCTCCTTGAAAAACACCCAGCCTTCCTGAACACCTTTGCCCTTCAGGGTTGTCTCCCATGGGATTTTTCTAAACAGTGATCTGAAAAGGCTAAAGTCCACCCTCTGGAAGTCCAAGATGGAAGTTTTGCTAACCCCCTTCCTTACCTCTCTAATAATTGAAAACTTGGTCGCTAAGCCCAAAAGGGTCTCCAACCATCACATGTCCCACTAGTCCCTCTCTGTTTGTGAGCAGTAGGTCTAGTGAGGCACCTCCCCTGGTTGGCTCACCTACCAATTGTCAGGAAGTTATCTTCCATATACTCGAGGAACCTCCTAGACTGCCTGCTCTCTGATGTGTTGTATTTCCAGCAGCTGTCTGGTAGGTTGAAGTCCCCAACCAGAACAAGATCTAGCAATTGAGAGATTTCAGACAGCTGCTTATAGAATACTTTGTCTACATCTTCATCCTGGTTGTGTGGTCTATAGCAGACTCCCAGCACCAGATCTCCCTTGCTAGCCTTGCCCTTCATCTTTACCCATAAACACTCAACTTTATCATTGCTGCAATCTATTTCCATACAATCAAAACACTCCCTAACGTACAGAGCCACACCCCCACCTCTCTTTCTTTGCCTTGAAGAGCTTATAGCCATCCATCACAGCATTCCAGTTATGACCATCATCCCACCATGTTTCTGTGATGGTGATTACATCATAGCTGCCGTGCTGCACAATGGCTTCCAGCTCCTCCTGTTTGTTGCCCATGCTACATGCATTAATGTAGATGAACTTAAGCTGGGCACCCGATTTCACCCCCGTCCTTCGTCCTGTACCCTCAGGCTCATTACCAGTGGGCTTGGTATTGTCCCCTTCCCCCTTCTATTCTAATTTAAAACCCCTACTAGAAAGAATTTTCTTTTACTGTGAAGATGGTGAGATACTCCCCAGGTTGCCCAGAGAAGCTGTGGAAGCCCCATTCCTGTAGGTGTTCAAGGATGGACTAGATGAGGCTTTGAGCAACCTGGTCTATTGTGATGTGTCCCTGCCCATGGCAAGGGGGTTGGAACTCAATGATCTTTCAGGTCCCTTCCAACTTAAACCATTCTGTGATTCTGTGATTCTATTACAAGTTGACACACCTCAGGTTTGTGCTGATTTCAGTTGGCCACTGAGCAGCACTGGGTGCATTAGGGTCTGATAGTGTTTTGAGACAAGTGCTGAGCACAGTCTGAGACATTGTAGCTCTACTGAGGGGAGTGTTAGCGTCTGGTAACCATAAGCACAGAAGAAGGAAAATAGGACAGGAGTTTACCTTCATTTCATTTCTGCCTCTGGGCTGAGCTGTCCTTGATTGTGTGGGACAGCATTGAGAGGTGTCTTTCTGCGCCACAGTATACAGTGAGATTATTAAGAAAACTAGGCATGGAAACTAGGAGACTCAACACCCAGCCTGTTCAGTAGGATTTTTGACATTTTGCTGTGGGTCTATCATCACTTTGATGCTTGATGCAAGCTGGTTAAGGAGGAAAAGCTTTTCTCACTATGGCTGAGTCCCATGCCATCACATTACCCAGCTGTTCCAGGCCAAGTGTCTTAATCACGTGGCAACTCTGCCTCTACTTCTGTTCAGTGCCTTCCCACACACTTCCGCTTTTCATTTCTAACTTCCACAGCGTTGTTTACTGCAATGTCAATGCCAAATAGGATTAAACCTGATAAAGAGAAGCAGATGCATTACATCTGGTAGAAAGCAAAAGATCAGCGTTTGGCACAAGGGTGTATTGTTTGTGACAGGTCTTTGGAATGCAATTAATTTTGCAAAGCCATGCCAATGAATGCCATTCAAACTCACCAGATGTGCCAGGGAGGGAGATGCCAACTTTTTTCCAAGAGGACGGCTTGATGCCTGCTGACTCTCATTTGTGCAGCTCCATGGGTGTCGAATAAAATAATGTCTTTTTGGATGGCAACAAAGAACAGGCTATTCTCTGCAGAGCTACTGCATATGCAATGACAAAAGGGGCTTTTCTCTTGGTGACAGTGTAGTTTTTCTGGTTGAATGTGTTTTCATTTATTTATTTATTTATGTAGAGCCTTTGTCTCTAATCAAATTCAGAGCAAAACCAACATTGGTCTGAAGTCACAAGCAGTCAAACACACAGTCTCATACAGACCAAAGAACCCATACATCCACACAAATAATTGCTTGTGCAGAAAGGGAAACATGAGATAAAATGCAATTTCCTCATAATGTGGCTTTATATCCAATTTTTGCTCACTGGAAAAACTTCTCCAGATGCACATCTTGCTTCTGGCAAGAGGGAAAGTGTGATTTTTTTTTTTTTTCTCAGTAAACTTCACTACAGCACAGACGGAATAATACAGGACACAATATGCAATAACAAGCAGCTGTTAGTGTTTCATTTTACTGGGATTTAAAGTTTCTGTAAAGCTGACAGAGGAAGTGACAGGCTTTCAGTGGGCTAGGTAGTTTAATCCTGCCAACTGGCGGTTCCTGTTAACAAAAACCTATCTTTGACTCTGGATGTCTGCAGGAGAAAGCTAGGGAACCAGGTCAAGGTGAAGCTTTGGCACACACACCAAAAATGCTATAGAGTCCAAGAAGCTCAGTCCTTCATAATGTGCAGAAGTTATTTCAAAATAAACTCCATTTCAGCACATTAGCATATTTTTTTATAACACAGCTGATGCTTCTGGCCTGCCAATCTTCTGCCTCCTGCACACATCTCTGGTCTTACGCTCCTGCACAGAAACTGTGAGCTTCTTCTGAAAGGATGTTTAACATGAGTGTAGATGAGGTGGTAGCAGGCAAGGCAGCTCTCCTCTTGCTTCTCACCCAGCCCTGATGTATACCACAACTATAGGAGCAGCTTTCATGAACATCAGCAGGTGGCAATGCATATATAGAGATAAAGGTTTCCTCCTGTCCTTCAGCTTTCAACATCGAGGAGACAACAATTATCCTTTCCCACTGGTAAGAGTTGAAGTAAGTTTAGAAGATGTTAGGACAGAGAAATATCTAAAGGGCAGCTAACATTAAGGGTCAGAAGAGTCAAGACAGTTGCAGGGTCAGGAAAAATTCCAGACTATGGCGACATGTCCAAGGCTGAGTAAATTAACCATGGCCATGAGACCTACCCACATAATTCCCTTGCCCTACTACAGCCCTATCCCAAACTCATACTTACAGTAGCAGATACATACCTCCACCTCTTTCTTCCCCACCAGGTTCAAAACTCACCAGTTCTTATTCAGACATTGAGTAGGTAGACACAAACTACAGTTCAGGCCACATTAATTATTCCTGCTCAGGAGAACACACTGGGCAGAATTCAGAAGCGAGGAGGGACAGGAAGCCAAGCTATCTTCCATTATCAAATGCATGAAAATGAGTTAATGATTTTTGTTTCTTGTAGATATGACATGGGAGACCAGCTCTTCAATGCCTTTTTGTTTGCATATGACGGAATATTGGTAATGAAAGATGTTTTCTTTCCTTGAGCATTTTTTCATTCATCATAACCAATTGCACCAGTGTGATTCTGCTCCCAGTTTCCTGTTGGCCCTGTAGGGGTTTTTCAAGTCCCTGAAAACCCTGCTTCATCCTCCAGCCAAAACTTGGCAGCTCTGTATTCTACAAGATATGTTTTCCCCAGACTAATTTTCAGAGAGGCTTTATCAATTTTAACTAAAATGTTTCCATCTCTCTCAGTGCTTGCTGCTTGGACTACAGGTAAATTGCAAAACATAACTCATGCTTTGCAACATGGAAGTGTGAAGTGAAATCTGATGCCCAGTGATAATGGTGCTAATAAAATAAATGGTGTCTGGTAATATCTTTTATGTTGTACAGTATATATTTTTGACGTGCTCATTGTTTATTTGGGATCTCTCCTCTGAAAATATTAACATGAGTTAATACTCATACTGAAGGAAAGCATTCCGTGGAAATTAGCAGCATAATCAGACTTGCTCAAAAAAAACCAAGCATCATATTCAAACAGACAAACAATGGTATCTTCCTGTGAGAGTTTCAAATGGCTTAAGTTTTCAGCCATGGTACTGTCACTATTTTGGGGCCTTAGACTTTGAATGAAGAGTGGACCAAGACAAGAGAATCAAGTAGAGAGCTATAGGAATGGTCTGAGATAGAAACCATGACCTATCCGAAAAGATTGATGCACATGAGTTGTTTGCTTAGGGAGGAAATGACAAGGAAGAATTGTGAGAATCTTAAAACATGGAAATAGCAGTTGGAAAACCAAACCAAACCAAGCCAGGCATAAGCCATTTTCCATGTTTACCGAGGATAGCAGAGTCATGCTGGTCTTAATTGTAGGAAAGGAGTAACAGCTTCGAGATGAAGAAAATGTTTCCAGGTGTTAGGGCAATGAACACCAGGGAAACTGTGGGCCTCCATTGCTGAAGGTTGTTATGAACTAGTTACACAAATATCTGCCATGAGCAGTTTAGAAATAATTGGATGTAACTAAGGAATCTCTTGAGACATCTTGCAGCCCATGTCTTTTACCTAGGTCCACCCTCCTTCCCCATCTGATGAGAAGAAAGTGGTAAGAATAAGGACAGTTCATGTGACTATATTTCATGTCACAAAAAATATTTATTTATTACACAACAACATAATCATTGGGCCAGACCAAAATGTATTTTAGCCCAGTGTCCTGCATCTGACCGTGATCAGTAATGGATGCTTTGGAAAAGAACATAACAAATAGAACAAATGCTGAGTGGTTTCTTGACTGGTTCATCTTTCCAGCTCTCAGCAGTCTGGAGAGTCTTATGGATGTCTAAAAACACAGGAAGGACACAGAGTTTACAAACAGAGTCTTGGCCATTTTTGTTACAAATCATCTGGTATGTTTGGCAAAAAATAATACAATAATGACAATTAATGTTAAAGAATGAATAAAACATATTTTCCCATGGGATTATTTAAAGGTATGCCTAATTTATTCTCCCAGGAAAGTGACTAAGGTGCTAAATACATTCCCACTCTTTGGTACTCTTCAGAAGCCAGCTGGGCCCAGGATATTTTTAACAGAGGAGTGAAAATGGTGAGGAGAGCTGGCAAAATGGTACTCAATGTTTAGAAATTCAAAATTGTGACTTTCTAATTCTATTTCTTCCACACAGTTTTGGATTTTGATAAAGTATTCTGGAAGATGTAACTCATAGTCTTCAACCAGTCAATTCAAAGCCTTTAACACTGGGTTTGAGATAAGCATAATCTTTTTCTCTCTAAAAGTCTTCTTGATGACAGAGGCAACAGTCACTCACTGTGAAATGTTGGAGAGGAAATGAGGGGATGGAGTCACAGAAATGTAATTTAATTTTATGTTGTGCCTGTATCCTGATTTTTCTCTGGCTGTCACACCAGGAGGATAAAGACTTCCCATGGTTTCTGCATCATATCTGCGAGCTCTACAAAGATGTTCTGAGCTCCATAACGTATCTCGAGTGGCATTATGGAACTAACCTGGGGAGAGCTGAATTTAGCCCAGAGTGAATGTCGTTTCTACGCTCATGTGTAAAGATCTTCTTATCCCCGGGATCAAGAGGATATCTGTTAGTCCAGGGAAGGTCTGGATGCAGTCATTTCCATTTACATTGGAATCATTAATTTGTTGTAAAGAACCCTTCCTGTAGACATAAGAGACTGAACTTCGAGACGTTGAACACATTTCTGGTTTAGAAAATTTAAAGTGGCAGCTTTGATGAGAGTACTTGAGAGGCTTATGTTGCTGACTCTTGGGTAAAAAAAGGTCAAAATGGAAACCCCATAATGTAGATACCTTCCTTACCTTTACCTGTTTATAGTGCAGGGACTTAATACTGCTGTAGGGGCTCTCAGTGCCTGAACTCAGTTGCATCAAACATTAGTTGAGGTAAGAAGCACACAGAGGTGATCTGAACCTGGGTCACAAAATATATTTTGTGGCACAACTGAGGATTCAAGCAAAATCTTTTCCTTCTTAGTCCCTTTAGGCCATGGGCCATACTGTCTCTCTGCAGATGACGGTTTTATCATTAAAGAGCTACTGAAAGTATTGAGGAAAGCAATTTTCATGTGCAGTATTTCTTTGTTGCAAGAATGGAAACAAAAAGTTTAAAAAAAAAGCCTCAAAACAACCCTCACCTTCCAGCTAATCTTTACAATGCCATTTTAGCATTTTATAGTGTATAAACAACACCTTGATGTTATTGCTCTGCCAGAAGGCTGATTACGACAGAAGGCAATAATAGGCCACACATGTGCCAAAGTCCAACTGCTACTTCAGGCTTGGTTTTATAGAAGGACACATTTTCACATTCTTCTTTATTGACTCCCCCTATACCCCTCCCTCTATGTGCTGTTAAAGAAATGCCAACATAAAACCGGCTAAAAATAAAGCCAGTTGGGGCATATTTTGTATGTTATTGTAGGATAAATAAAGCTGTCTAAAGAAAGTATGCTATTAACCATGAATCATGGAGGAAGCATGGCTCTTACTTGACTAGTGTTAGAAGGTATAAAACATTCTTTAAAAACAACAACTCTAGCCTTATTTTAGGAACTATATATATACAGGATTTTATTTTCAGGTACTTCCAGAAAAATAATAAATGCAATATAAAATAAAATTGATGTTAGAACCTGGGCCCAGAGTTTCAGAAAAAAAGATCCCAAGTTTTTATAGAGTGTTTTCTGAGTCTCCATCTATCTCCATTTGTCAAACCTGTCCTTTGCTTTCTCTCTTCTCATTAATAATATGACCCCACTACTGAAACTTGAGCCATTCATCCAGAGTCATACAAGCAAGCAAGAAACAACAATTCACATAGACAGAATCTCAGAACAGGGGTAAGAGAGAAAGATAGGTACTGTTCAAATATGAAGGACCATTATACCTGATACCCATATTCTCACCTTAGGTTAACTAAGAAGAATCACCTGGTTGGTTTTGTCACACTAAGCATTAATCAGACTGAGATGGCTCTGTGAAGATGGGGTCAGTCTGCGGATTTTTCCTAAGATCCAACACTGCAATTGCAGCTGTCTTGCTTTCCGAGCTTGCCCAGAGTCAGGAGGTGCCTAGCTGCTTTCTGACCACAAGAGCATGAGCTCGTTAACACTCACATTGGGTAAATAATCCAGAGGGAGCTGTAGAGACTCATGAGACAGGCTTTAACGCCAGATTTAGATGATTGAAATCTGTGTGACATCTAGTTAGATGCCTTATCTCTCAGAGTAGAAGGAGATCTAGGAAATAAATTCAATAAAGCCTAGAGAATGAGTCAGATGACACTTGAAACTAATGCTCAGGCATAACTCTTGTCCCTAGGAGTTGATGATTAGTCCAGTGGATTGCACGGATCTCCAGGGATCATAGAATCATAGAATCATCTGGGCCAGAAGGTCATCTAGTCCAACCCTCCTGCAGTCACAGGGACACCTCCAACTAGACCAGGTTGCCCAGGGCCTCGTCGAGCCTCACCTTGAGCCTCACCACCTCAACCACCTCCCTGTTCCAGTGCTCCACCGCCCTCATAGTAAAGAACTTTTTCCTAATGTCTAATCTAANNCTGTTAGCCCTTGTTCTGTCGTTGCCAGCCTTTGAGAACCGTTGCTCACACAGGCAGGCATCTTGTACTATTTCAGAATGTCTAGGGTGTCTTGCATGATCTCCAAATGGCTTTTCAGGAGCAAATACGTGTATGGATGTAATTTGAAATAACTAGCAATATCTTGCAGGTATCTAGTATATAATAAGATATCTCAACTAGCACTTGAAACCTATGTTTAGTTAATTGAATCAAATGAATTATCGACCAAACCTTACTTTTCTGACTCTGGACTTGATTCTCACTCCTTATGCGTGAGCTTAACCAAGGATGGCAAGATGGCACTAATCCAGACAATAAATCCTATTGAACCAAGATAACTTTGCACTGAAACAGAAATCAGAAACTGACACCAATAACAGGACAGAAAAAATTATAAGAACAACAAGTTCCATCCATAGGTTGTGAGGGTAAGAGATCAAGAGTGAGTTATTTATAAAGAACTTTTAATTAGCTGCCTTCCCATACAATGTTTGTATCATTGTACCACTCAGGGTGGTAGGGCCTGAGCCCCATCATGCACCTGTATCTCTTCAGACCAAGACCATGATACTAACAGAAGCAGCCACCACAGAGGTGACTGCCTTGAAATATTTGATTCTTACAGCAGTTTGAAAAATTTCAGAAGAAAAGCTCCTAAAAACTGAAACAAGCAGAAGCTTGTTTGAACTGTTTTTAGGAATAATTATAATTGTTCTCTCATTAATAATTATTTTAATCCAGGATTTTATTCTTACAGAAATATCCAGAGAAATAAATAGTTCCTTCAAGTAAGGTACTTTATTCAAAGTCTGACAGGCTGCTTCAACATAATTCTTTAACTGTCTTTGATTTCAGCACTTAGAAGGATGCCTTTTTATGTGCCTTTTCCTAAGTACCTTTTTGTTCAAAAGTTTGCTGTTGAAATGTATTGCTCAAATTTTCTTGACAGGCATTCCAAAATATATGTATGTGATCAGACGGATGAAGTAGTAGTGAAAATACTGTGCTTACAAAGTACTCATAATTACACTAAAACACAGTAATCGCATTCTTAAAGGAAAATTTGCAGATATTACATGCACTATAGTAACCAGTGTATCTAAATAAACATTGGCAATGTCTTTATTAATTCTTAAGGTTTTTCTTCATACCCTCTTTTGAGCAAACCTCTACTGGCTTTTTTTTTGTTTGTTTTTGATAAGTCCATCTTTTTTTTTGGGTGGGCCTCTTCTAATGAACTAAACTCTGAAATTAAGAGCATATTGTTTGGAAGCTGTTCACTCTGACAGTGGCAAGACCCGATTATACCAGGGAATGGTATGAAGAGAGGCCCTTGCTTATACTTATTGCTATAGCAATCAAGGTCAGGTAAATTTGTTATTTACCCCATTAGAGGGTCAGAAATGGAAAAGTGTAGAGGGGTCACACCTGAAGGGAGGAACAGAAGGGACAGGTGACCCAAAACTGAACACAGGGTATTCCATCCCATCTGCATCATGCTCAGGAGGGATCAATGGGTCAACTGTCTTTCTTCAATAGCTGACATCTGAGGAGGACCCTGTCTGTTCATCTGCCTTTGAACCCAATCCAAGTGTTCCTGACTCCAGATCCGGAGTCCAGCTCCTGTCCATCACCAAGTCCAGCCTGGGACTTTCCCCTGTTCCTGTTGGTGATCATCATCCTGGGAGCTTGATACAGTTTTGTATATACTGTATATTTTTTTTTCTTATTGTTATTTCATTATTTGTTAATATTTTCATTAAAGTAGTTTAGGTTTTTTCTAAACTCATAAATCTCTTTTATTTCTTCCTCTCCTCTCTTTTCTGTAGGGCAGGGAGGGAGGGGCCATCTCACTGATTGTTATATGAAAAGAAAGAGGTTTTGTGTGTTTGGTGTTTTGGTGTTTTGGTTGTGGTTTAGGTTTTTTTTTCAGGGATAGGTGGGAAGGAGAGGGTGATGGTTTAGAAACTTGCCTCCATAGAGGTAATTTTAAAAGAAACTTAGGAAAAGAATCTTAGAATCATAGAATCATCTGGGCCAGAAGGGACAATGGAGACCTCTGTTGTTGGCTCTGGAATGCAAAAATAGGACATTAAATAGTCTTAAAACAACAAACAATTAAGTAAAAATCCACTTTTAAAGACTTGTAATTTTTTTTAAATCTGAGGTTGTTAGTAAATTCAGATATTGTGGTGTGGTAAAAACGATTCTCAGGTGAGGACAACATTTTTGATGACTATGAGGTCAATCCAGGCTGGCTGCTGCAGGTGCTTGACTTGGATACTATTGGTGTCATAGCATACCTTGGTAGGGTAATCCTTATCTGAATTTGATTGTCTGAGTATTAGAAATGCAAGTCTGAGCCAGTCACTCCAGGCTCTGTTGAAGTGAATAGAGAGAAATTGGCACACCCAGTGGGTGACTCATGCTTCATCTTACAAGATGCAATGAATTGCTTTCTGAACATGTCTACTTACCTCCACCAAATGTAAATGGACCTGAAGGATCTACTTGCTGACTCGAAACACTTAACTTGTAACCACCTAAATGAAAGCAGAAAAATCTTACCTATTATGTCTGAGTTCAAGAGGGTGATGAGCAGTACAGGCTGCCTCCTCCTTACATCTGCCAAAACCTTGTTGTCTTTACAGCTAATAGAGAGAAGCAGTCTGATTACCTGGGTTGACACTTGTAGTAGAATTTTACTGCCCTTGTTTTTCAGTATTTTGTTGCTAAGTCTATCTGGTTCTGGTGAAATTTTTATAAGGAATCTGATTTTGTTCAGATTCTCAACTCTGAACACTCCTGGGAAGTGGCAGGAAAATGTTTCATTTCCATTCATTTTTATAGGTTTTTATAGGTATGTCCTAGATGTCTGTATTGAAAATCATAAGGGCTGAGAAGAATGAAAATGTTTATAAATAAATATTTGAAAAGAAACTACTTGAAGTGTACAGTGCCCTCTCTTTTTTTCCATGGCAGCAACTCCTGCAACACATAACTAAAGTGTGTTAGTGGAGCTTCACAACACATTGCGGGAATTACAGTGTAATTCATCTGTCAAGTTCCCTGTGAAGGTAGGAAAAGGTTAGAAAAATTATACCCATTGTCAGGTGTTGTGTTAAAACATCACCCAGAGCCACACAAGTCACACAGAGCCAAAAGGCATTAGTTTGGTATTTCTAGAGCTTTTTGTTAGTTTGCTGCAAGGGTGTCATCTTCTGGAGTTTCAAACATGATTTAGGGCAAGACCAGTTTTGCAGCGTCTTGTGAAATAATCATTCTAACTTTATATCAGTTGTGTTAATGAGATAACTCTGGAATATGCTCTTCAATATGTAACACTTGGAAAATAGCATTAGAATCATAGAATGGTTTGGATTGGAAGGGACCTTAAAGATCATGTAGCGCCAACCCCACTGTTGTGGGCAGGGACACCTCCCACTACACCAGGTTGCTTAAAGCCTGAACACAGAAGGTCTTGAACACTTCCAGGGATGAGGCATCCACAACTTCCCTGGAGAACATGTTCCATGATATGCCAGGACCTGCAGGCTCTAAAGGCAGCCTGAGCAGACTCTATGCTTGCAGACTAACAATAGTTAATCTAACCCTCAGCATTCAGGATTTTTCTCTGGTAGCCCATGCCTGTTGGTAATGTATTCATGTTGCTATCCATTGATAAACATTTTCAAAGTCACACAAAAGCATCAGGAACTGAATTCCCAGGAAAAGTAAGGATATTTTAAATTTCCAGCCATGGTAAGCCTAACTACATATCAAGAAAAATTATGCCTGAGTTTTGTCAAAAATAGATGTCTGTTCTGGTACCAGATCCCTCAGAAATATACTACAGAGAATAATTCTCTATTGGCAGGTGAAGGGACTTGATTAGTTAATGAATATCTAGTGTCTGTTATTCTCTAAAGAAAGAAACCACACACAGAGCTTTGGAAGCCTGCAAAGAATTTTTTTTTGTAGTGACTCATGATATTGTTGACCATTCACCCAAAATGATGAATCATGTTGAGCAAGGCTATATCAGCTTTCAATTTTTCATCCTGCAGTGGTCATTCATTTTCACTCAAGTGCCATTCTCAGGGCAGCCTCCTGTATTTTGCCTTAATAGAAGGTCTATAGCAACAAAAATGACCATCTCTAAAAATAATGAACATCACTGGATCGCTAATCTGTTGAAAACCTGTATAAACTAAATAACAGGTGCCCACAGGAGTCAATACTTTTTTCACTTGTAACTACTTGGATGAAGAATTAACCAAGGAACTCTATATTAGAGAAAAAGAGAATTAAATGCCAAATTGGGGGTAAAAGTAATCTTAGCATGAATGAAAATCCCTCGGCTCTCATACACACATAAACTACAGTATCTTTGTCAAAGAAGGGCAATGAGGAGGATTGTAGCAGTTTCTACATAATAGACTAAATAGAACAGGACTAGTCTTCTTTGAAAGGAAATAATTAAGGAGAATTAAAAATATCATAAACAACAACAATTGTTGACTACTGAAGCAAAACACTCAATTAGTTTCTACTGTTTACCGCTGCACAAGAATATGATGAAATATCACACAGTAAGTGTAAACAACAAAGAAAATTTGGGATATTTCTTGTACACGGTGAAACCATGTTTTGGAACTTGGTATTGTAGGGTTTTCTGGAGCACAAAATTAGATTAGACAATTTTATGGAATGCAGACACAGCATTCAAATAAAATCATGGTCCTGATTATTTCCGTAGTAAGGAACTTTAAAACAGAACTGCCAGAGAGTGGAGGATATCTCACTACTCCCTTTATAATAATTTTCTTTATGCATTTATTGCTGATTTCTGTTGGAAACGGTTTCTCACTACATAGCATTTTAATCTGTTTGAACTAGCATCTTCAAAGTATCATAGAATGACATAGGGCTGGGGGACCTCTGGAGACCATCTAGTCCATCTTCCCTGCCAAAGCATGTCCACCCAGACCAGGTCCCACAGGAACGTGTCCATGTGGGTTTTGAATGTCTCCAGAGATGGAGACTCCACCACCTCTCTGGGCAGCCTAGGAGGGGTGGCTGACACCCCAGAAAACTGTGCCATCATCCTGAGAGACCTGAACAGGCTGGAGAGATGGGCAGAGCGGAACGTGATGGAGTTCAACATGGGCAAGTGTAAGGTGCTGCACCTCGGGAGAAATAACCCCCTGCACCAGGACAGGTTGGGGGACTCACCTGCTGGAGAGAAGCTCTGAGGAGAAAGACCTGGGCATCCTCGTGGACAACCAGACGACCATAAGCCAGCAATGGGCCCTTGTGGCCAAGAAGGCCAATGGCATGCTGGGGGGCATCAAGAAGAGTGTGGCCAGCAAGTGGAGGGAGGTCATGGTCCCCCTGTACTCTGCCCTGATGAGGCCCCATCTGGAGTACTGTGCCCAGTTCTGGGCTCCTCATTTCAAGAAGGACAGGGAACTGCTGGAGACAATACAGCAAAGGGCCACAAAGATGATTAAGGGCCTGGAGCAACTGCCCTATGAGGAAAGGCTGAGGGACTTGGGTCTTTTTAGTCTGGAGAAGACTTAGAGGCGACCTGATCAATGCTTATTAATATTTAAAGGGAGAGTGTCAGGAGGACGGGGCTGGTGTTTTCCCAGTGGTGCCCAGTGACAGCACAAGAGGAAGTGGGCACAAACAAACAGGACAAGGGAACTGTGCATGTTTAGTTTGGAGAAGAGGAGGCTGAAGGGAGACCTCATTGCCCTCTACAACTACCTGAAAGGAAACTATAGAGAGGCGGGTTGGCCTCTTCTCCCAAGGGAATTACGACAGGACCAGAGGAAACATGTAGACATGGCTCTTCAGGGCATGATCTAGTGCCCAAGATTATTGGTCTGTGGTGGGGTGTGGGTGTGGGGTTTAGTTGATAGGTGCTTTTTTTGTGTGTGTGTGGGGGGGGGGGGGTTATTGGTTTGTTGGGGTTTTTTGGGGTGGTGTTTTTTGGGTTTTTTTAAAGGTTTTTTTTTGGTTTTTTGTTTGTCTGTTTTTTTAATGTGTTTGGACTCAATGATCTCAAAGGTCCCTTCCAACCACTAAGATTAGAAAAAAAAAAAACAAACAGAACTTGACTATAAGAAGTTCCACCTAAACATGAGGAAGAAGTTCTTTACTGTGAGAGAGGTAGAACACTGGAAGAGGACACCCAGAGCCGTGGTGGAGCCTACTTCTCTGGAGACGTTCAAAACCACCTGGACAAGTTCCTATGCAATGTGCTCTAGGTAGACCCGCTCTGGCAGTAGGACTTGGACTAGATGATCTCCAGAGATCCCTTCCAACCCCATATGATTCTATGATTCTATAATTCTTGGATTCTATGTACATGACAAGGGTAAAGCAAATACGAGCATATCACAAGTTATTACAGAATTCCAACTACTGAAGGAAATACATACTTATGAATTTTACCTGTGTGCATGTCTTTAAATATAGTATGTGAAGTCTTACTGGCACAACGTGCATCAAACCACTCCCAGAAAGCTGTGCTAATAACAGCAGAAAATTCTCACTCCAAAGATGATCGGCATCATAGAGCCTGGAGTCGTGCAGGTGTCCACACTGAGGGTCCAGTCTGCCTGGGAGATCTTGTGCAGGGAAGCTCTTGCAGAGAAGCACATTTTGGGTAGGTAAGAAGTTACTTTTTATACCTTTTTATGTAAATACTCATGAGGGTATAGGACATCAGTTGCCAGAATAGTTGTTGTTGAGTTCTGTTTTCCTGAAAGGTGAGGTTTTTAGTTTCCTTGTCCTGTACCTATCAAGGCTTGTCCTGACAACTACTCCCACAAGAAAGTCTCTGCTGAGCTTAGCAGGGTTGTCTTGGGCTCCTGGCTCAGGAGATATCTTTCTTTGTCAGTATGTCCACCCATTGGCCTTTGTAGCAACTCCATCAATGCCTGTACCACACAGTGAAAAACACATTCCTGTTAAGAAAGTGCTTCCTGGGCCTGTCCTTCTTTCCACTAAGTTTTGGATATGACCTTGCAAACATTCATGATGGCTACAGGACTTTTTAAAAGCCCAGGTCCTTGCTTCAGAGTTCCTTTAACTCTGGGTAACTCTGAACCCTCATGGTTCAGGGATAATGCACACAAATAACATTTTGGGGTGGTTTATGTTTCTTCTCTCACCTCCTCTCATGAGGAAAGAGAAATCATGAGTTTCTGGAGGAAAAGATAGACTTGTAGATCTATATTTATATCTTACTTATAAACTCATGGACTATTACCAGAATCAATAACGGCTATGTTAATATGCAGAAAAATAATAAAGACTACAATTTACCCATCTGAATTCCTATTTCTACTAATGTTATTAAACAGATAGATGAGAAAGTTGCAATCCACTTTGTGACTTTTTTGTTTGATTTACATTAATATTTGCATGCAATTGCCATCACCAATTTGCAGTAACCACCATGCAGTAACTCACAATGGGTCATGCTAGAACATTGGGGTGGGATCAGAGCCACAGACACCTGGACATGCGATCTGCTTCCCATGAAAGAAAGTGAAACATCTTCTGCATAATCTGAGGGGTCATAGCCCTGGTTCTCCACACTTCCCTTTTTTCTAACACAGTCTGTTCTTATTATATATTTTAAAATAATTGTATCTGTCCCAGCTGAACTCTGTCTTTTTCCTCTTCATTAACTTTCACCTGACACTGTCCAGGGCCAGATAACTAAGAAAACCCATGAGGATAATTACAAATAACTAATATTGTCTGTCAATTACTTTCTTCTATCTGTCATTCCCTTCATAGGCTCTGTTTACTCTCTGAATGTCCTTATTTATCCACCTATATATCTAGAAGAAGGTCTTGTCCTGGATAACCTGTTGCACTTACTAGTTTTGCAACTTAATGAAGAATATAATAAACAGTTTTTCTCTTTCTTTTTTTTTCCAGTTTTGCCGCTTTCCACCTTTATCAAAGATAAACCATTTTTCTATTAGAAGGCAAGAATTATGAAATATTCTTTATTTGTACCCAAATCGTCCCCTTTCCTTCATTTAAGTTTTGATTCAAAATCCACTGAAGAGCCCATGAAGACAACTAAATCTTACTGCAGTCAGTAGATATTCATACTCTGTAAACTGCAGATTGCAGTAACCTGTATAACTCAATGTATCGATACTTGATTTCCCTGTTGTCGCTTTCAGACCTTCATATTTCACTTGGCATTGTTAGCCATACAGTTTTGTTGCAATAACTAAATACCTTTAGGAGTTGCATGGCACAGCACTAATGAGGTTTAAAGCTTTCCTCTTCCACTGCAGAAAAGCTAATTGAACTGGGGCTATGCTTTGCCTGCACCAATTAACACAGAAGCTGAAACTACATTTCAACATTCTGGTCGTGCATGTAGTTTGATTTGCTGACACCTCCTCAAGTGTCTGCCCTCCTGCATCCTTTGTTTCTTCCTGAAGCTCTGTAGAGGTTGCTGCAACAGTTTGCAAACACTGGAGTTTTGTTTTACTGCTATGAAGTAAAAGCATTCCAAGTAGTAGGAGGTTTTAGAGTTTCTATACATGTTTAAAATTGAAGAAACTCTACCTAATTCAATCATATTTGAGCAGCACAAGAGCCCAACCCCAATTCCCCAGTTTGCATAAACATGCAGTTGGGAAATAATTATTCTGCCTTGCAGAAAACAAAACAAGCTTTTTGGTATTTGCATATCTGCATAATTAAAAGAAGATTTTAAGAATTCAGAATTTTTTTTATTATTTTAATATCTCAACATCAGTTTCTAAACAGGAGGCTAAAGGAAGTGGCATGAAGGAAAATGGAAGAGTGTTGGGATCTCTCATACTTGATGGCCAAAGTGGAACAGATAGGTTTTCAGCTCTGAAACAAAGAAACCCTTGAAGCGAACAGTATGGCAAAGGCCAGCAGCATTGCATGTGACTCGAGCAACCATCAGAATCCATATCCTAGTGAGACTGGGAGGAGAAATAGACCATGCAGTAAGGTACCTTTGATGGTTTTCTACTTGCTTACTAGGACATATGTTCTGCCTTCCTGAACAGAGCTGAAATCACTTGAGCACTCTCATATCCACAGAACAAAGGCTCTTTCAGGCAGCAACTCTACCTTTGCTTTCAAAATGCCTTGGAGAATGACTCAACAATATTTACCTTATCCTAGAGACAAGGAACTGTTGTCTGAAAAAAAATAAAAAACTAGAGCTAGATTTAGAAGGAGGGCTTAGGTTTCATCCCTGTAATAACTAATTTGAAGACACCCTTAAGCTGTTCTATCCATCTGCAGGCACAGAAATTCACCAATTTAATCTAGTTCACTGTATGACCAGTGTAGGATTCTAGGCAGTCACATAAGGCAGCTGTACTCTCCTACACTCCATACTTCTGTGTTAGCCCTTATGCCTTGATTCTTCTGTTTTTCCACTTTTTTTTTTCTTTCTAGAAAATACAAGGACATGCCCATGTTTTAAAAAAATCTACATTATCTCCAAAAATAAATACATATATGTGTATATTATTATTTCTCTTATTATTGTTATTTATTCAGTAACTGCTATCTAGGTATCACAACTATATTCCTAGGCCCGAGAACAAATATGTGCATTATCACCCCACTTAGCCTTGTGGGAGTTTCACAGATTTTAACACTTTCAATCTTTTCTTATTGTTTAAATTATATTTTCCAAAGTCCAGTATTTATGAAACACCTGCCACAGTCAGCTTCATCCAAAATGTCTAGCAGCAAAATTCATCTCTTATATATATCTTTCTGAGCAATAAGTTGGTGATGTACCTTCACAGAGCAAATTAAAATGGCATGAAGAACTGGGAAATTTGACTGCAAAGCCATTGACTAGCACGTCAGACCATTCTTTAGGAAAAAGCACATAAAATTCATTATTTCCATGAAATAAAAACAAGCCTGAAATGGTTGGAGAAAATAAGCACTTAGGAAAATGTAGGACATTGGAAGGACAGGTCAGCACTGAAATGTTAGTAAAACTCACTGGAATCAAGTCGTTAACTCTCACTTAAGTTTTTGTAAAAATCCTCCAGAATGTCTATGTAAGCAGCAGCATGTCAGACAGCTTGGACTCACTATGGAGGCAAATTCAAGATAATGCCAAGTGGACAATTGCAGGGTTTCAGTAACATAACCTTGGGGTAAAATATAGAACCAGGTCTTTTGAGTTCATGACAGGATGTAATATCAATGTTTCCGCTGCACAAGTCACAGTTCTTCCATTCACACCTAAAAAAGTGAAAGGGGAAAAAAAAAACACAACTGTAGAAATAAAGGGATTCTGTGGACAGAGGAGGTATGTGGGCTGCTGAGGACTCCTTGGTGATTAATGATGGCTGGACAGACCCAAAACGTAAATGACCAGACAGACCAGTGTCCAGTAAGTGACAGACCATATAATTACCAAATTACAGAGCATAAAAACCACTGACTGCTTCCAATTATAATGTGAAAGGGCAACTTCACAGTTGTGCCACTTAGTAGTACTGGGGAAAGGCAAAGGAAAATGTGTTAAAGGCCTAATGAGGTGTGTGGGTGGAAGTTACTGCCATAGTTTACGGCTGTTCAGGTTGTTAGTTCCTACAATGTGTCACTTTGAGAGAGGGAAAGGGAGGGAGGCAGAGATGGGAGGATTTGTGTGGGAAGGCATTTTCTCACTGGGCTCACCACAAGTAAAGATTTGCTTTCCTTTACTTCTTCCTGAACAGATCGGACAATATATTTTAAAAGAACCATTTAAGATTCCCAGACAGTTTCAGTAATTGATTCAGCATTTTTACAATCCAGGAGACATGCTTGTTTATTTTAGCAGGCTGGGGAATTGTTCCCTCAAAGCCCCTAAAACGCACAACAGGGAGAAAAGAGATAGGGTCTTAGTATATGAGCAGAAACAGACAGAGGGACTGCTATATAAAATGTCAGAAAAAACAGCAACCCCAATAACAGAATGTCAGATATGGCCTTTCCCAGAATGGTCAAATTCTATCCATCCAGCAGGGTACCCACACAACTGACTCTTTGTGAGATTCCACTGTCAGAGGGTATCTCCTGCGATGGGGTGTCTTCAGGACTGGACCATCCTCCAACTCATTGCAGACCACACATAACTTCTTACACACAGCTGACATAGACAACTGAGATCATAGAATCATAGAATGGTTTGGGTTGGAAGGGACCTTAAAGATCATCTCATTCCAACCGCCCTGCCATGGGCAGGGACACCTTCCACCAGACCAGGTTGCTCAAAGCCCTGTCCAACCTGGCCTTGAACACTTCCAGAGATAGAGCATCCACAACTGCTCTGGGTAACCTGTTTCAATGTTTCACCACCCTGAGAGTAAATAATTTCTTACAAATATCTAATAAAAATGTCCTGTCCTTCAGTTTAAGACTATTATCCCTCATCCTATTGCTAAAGAATTAACCACAGTGTCTAGCTCATTTGACAGTTCTCAGTTTAAAAAAGATATCACTTCCTTGGATTTTCCAAGAGATATTTGCTGCTTATTCTGTAAGCAATGGGACTCTCAGTGCTGCCTTTGCACTTTCCCTCAAGGGACACAGAGTTCAGCAGCCTTAATCTGTGCAAAGAGACTGCACATTTGGTAGAGAAATAGTAATAAATATTCTTTTGCTAGTTTGCGGTAACACCACAATATCAGCTCCTTGAGACCCCATTCAGATTATTCACCCCCCCACATGGTCCTTTTAAGCCTGACATACTGTGGAGGCTCTAAATCTTGAATTATTAAGAAGTATCTGGCACTGAAGGAATGGCAGCTGGAAAAAGGAGCATAGACTTTTTGTTGTTGTTGTTGTTTGTTTTTCCTCTTACTTTTCCAGAGTAATAATACCGTGAGAACCCATAGCTGTATGTCAGATGGGAAGAAGGTGATTTGTTTTATTGATGAGCTCTGGTGTTAAAGAATTTCTGCTTTTTGGGAAAAAAAACCAAAAAAAAAAAACAACCAAAACCCAACACTTTTTGGTTTACTTCTCGTTTGGACTCAAAACAGTAAAATTTCTGCAAGATGAGCCAAGAAGAGAACCCTTAAAAACTTAAGGTGACATTTAAATACAATAGTAGCTAAATAACCTCTCTCACAGCCAGTTTACAAATTCTGTAGCTGACCAGCACCTTGCCCTTATAATTTTTCCAGCCCAGGCTGACACCAAGGGAGTTACTCAACAGGTTTTTAAAGGGAAATCCAGCTGTTAGACCTTCCCTTCCCCTACACCTCCAAACAACAGGCCCAGTAGCATTCTCAAATTAGTGTTAATTCACAGAATAAGAGCCCTGGACTCTGAATTATGGCCCCTTTTCTCTGAGGGAGTGGTGGGACTACCTTTTATTTGCTTTGTAGATGAGGATTACAGCATTCACATCCTGGTTTCCCTACCAGATTCAAACGTGCTTCCACCACTTCACACCAAAGTTTCTTAAACACATGGTTATAGCAGGCAGGCTCTGGCTCTTTTGTTCTCTGCTACACAGGGAAAAGCACAAAATTCATGAGGTCCCAGATGCCTCTGAGGGGTCTCACCCAAGGATGCTCCAGGGGCCAATGCCTGCTTCAAGAATATTTATTTCATTTTATCTTGTGTATACTGAATGTACAATGCATGAAAAATTCCAAAATAGGAGAAGCTGATTCACCCCACCTGCAGTGAGTATGTAAATCACTGCACTGGAAAACTGTTCTCTTACTTATTTTCTTAATTGTGGAACAGTTCCAAATCCTTCCCATGAGCTCTAGAAGGAATCACCATATAACACAGAGTTCAGGAGTCCACCAAATATGCTCAACTTTCAACTGCCAAGGCCTTTTTCTGTGCCTCTCCATAAATCAAGTAAACTTTTATTTTCCCTGAATATAAACCCCAGCTATTTTCCTAATTATTAAACAAACTGTGTATTCCTTTTCCTGTTTGAAGTGTAACAGCTTAATTCCTACACAAACAAAAGATTTTTTGACCTAGAAAAATGAGATTTTGAGGACAACAGCAAGCATATTAACACAAACCTTTTGAGCTTATATTATTTCACAGTATGCTATGGTACATTATTTTGAGCCCTAAGATTATCAATGTGCCATGATGTGACTCTATGAAAGACACTGGAAGTGCTGTTTACCAACAAAGAAACAGAAACCATGTCAAAACAAACAAAAGTGAAAAAGTAAATTAAAGTTAATTTTTAAAGTTCTGTTTTGATTTCTTTCTCTAGGTTATTATTGTCCTCATGGAAAACTTTTCCATGGAGACTGTGTGACATGTTTTTTACTCTTACTTTGATGAAATAGCTGTGCTTTACAAAAGCATTTGGAAAAAAATAATCTGAGCTTCTCTTGGCATAAGAAGCCCATTTCAGCAGAAAGAGGGGCTTGATCCTGCGCTGAGACCCCTGGAAAGGAGCAGGAGCTGTGCATCAAGCTTGGACAGAACCCACTGGCATCTCTGGAAACCAGCTTGAGGACATATAGAGAAGAAGAGGAATAAGGAATCACAAGACAGTTGTTAAGTATAATGCAGAGAAGCAAATGAGCTAAGGGAAATGTTTTGCCCACTAGTAAATCATTCAGATGTAGCTGAATGTCAGTTGTTTTTAGACACTGATGAAAAGTATTCTCAGACTTTTGTTTATCTTGGCTTTGGTGGGAGAGGTTAGCTAGAAACTTCTACTGGTTGTGACATACACGGGTCTGGGAAATGTTTGTTTCTTCTCTAGAAGAGAGGGTTCTTTGGAAATAGGTTTATTGTAACTCCAAGTTTAAATTTAAGCAACTATGTAAGATTTTCTTTTTTCCTTCCTTTTTAATTTTTTTTTAATTTTTCTTCCTTTTTTTTATTTTTCTTCTTTTTTTTTAATTTTTCTTCTTTTTTTTTTTTTTTGACTGACCTTCTTAAAGTATAAGACCTTGTTACTGTTCACTCTGCAGTTGGGGAAAATGGGGAAAGTGCTATATATGTAGACAAAGGATGTTTGAATTGCTTGCATGTACTTTCTGAGGAGAAAGTAACTCAATTGTCTGTAAGTCCTGAAGAAACATATGCTCTGTTTTGCAAAGTTTTTGATGCAGGCAAGAATTTTTTAGGGGAAGAGCTGAAAAAGCAAAACCATTACATCTGTGAAGGAAATATTTTCTCATGAGACTTGAATAAAACAGGGATGCAGTATAAGTCACTCTTTCCCCTGTATTTTTATTTTTTTAAGTGCTATAATCCCAGAAGAGAGTGATGGAGGTGGTTCTGCTGCCATAAAAACTTTTTCATCGGATAAAGGAAGAAACTTTTCATAAAGGAGTGTCTTCAAGAGAAATTCTTTAGACACTTTGAACCACACCAAGCCACTATATGTTATTTTCCACAGGGAAAGAAAGCAGTTCCATGTACAAATTAATCTGGGGTGACTTTTGCTTCCACAGGAAACTCTCCTGTTAGATGTTTGAAAGGGCTTGTGTATGGCCATACTCCACAATACTACTTTACAGATAAATTCAAGTATTTTTCTCAAACCAAAAATCCAATAGAAAGATGGACAGCACTTTTTTTTTTTTTTTTTTTTAATCTCTCTTAACAAAACTTCTGAAATCTCTCGTTGATCACACAGGAATATACCACAATTTACACCTTCTGGGCTCTATTCTTCATTATAATGGTCTTTGAAATTTCCATACTACTGACACACACATAATGTCCCACATGGCCTAATAAAATGGTATCACACTGAGATGGAAATCACGCCACGGTTATGGATATGGAGGACAGGCTTTTCCTAGACCATGAGCCAGAAATAAAACAGGGTCTTGAAATGTAAAGCTAGTCATGAGTGTAAAAGAAACAGAAATGTTGATCTCTTTAAAGTTAGGGAAAATATTGCCTATTTTAGTCTGTTTATCTTCCTCTTCTAGATTAAAATTGTATGTGTGCTTCTTTGACAGGCTATTATCTTATCTGCTTTCAGCCACAGATAATAAGATTGTCTAAAAAGTACATGCAGGAACTCCACTCTGGTATTAATTTTTCTTAACTCAGAGATATGGCACATTCTTTCCAAAATAAAAGGCATATTCTTCATGAGTCATCCACACATCTCTTGCCTTCAACACATATACATGCATTACACTAAGAGTCATATATTTTGGCCCCGGTGTGCCAGGGCAAGCTCTAACAGTCTTGCCAGAATAAATAAAATTAACTTTGCCTCTTTATCCAGATTCATAAATCTATGATCAATCAACAGATGCTCAAGTGCTTTTTGAGAAATATTTTTCCTACCATGGACAAAAGTGAATTTGCAACTATTTTCTGTTTGTCTTTGACTTGGATGATTGGACATTTCTTTCTTGATCTGTATATAATACTGGGCAGTCTTAGTCATGTATTATAGACTCTTTAGCTTATTCCCCTTTAATAAATCTGAGCATTGGCTGCTCATCAGTGCTGTGTGCACTGGGGAAATGATAAACTCTATTAATAAAGAATATTTAAACAGAAGGGATTGTAATACACTTTTTCATCTTATATGCAACTTCTCCTAATGGTTGTCAGGAAGACATGGTCTACACTATGAGTATTTCAAGGTTTATTACTGCATAGAGCTGAAGTAGCGACTAGTTAACATTTAATTACTTTGGTGGAATGTAATTTTAATTTCATATGTGACACAAAAATTAGACCTGGAAAAGTCTCACTGAGCTATTCAGACACCCTTTTATTAGAAGCAAGAAAAGAAAGGAACCAAAACAAACTGCATGAAGTTTCCACAGGAAGCAAAGAACAATCCAAAATGCAGCAAGGCTGCCAGAAAAGACTCAAAACTTTCAAAACAAAATAAAGATAAAACAAAAGGCAAAAATTCATTTAAAGACAAGTGTACCAATTAATTTCTAAGCAGTCTAACATTCTCCTGGAGCATACCAACAACTTGATTAGAAGAAATGGCAAACACAAACCCATGTGCTGTAGGTGGGCTTGGATAAAATGAATTTGAATACTGCTGATGTCAAAGAATATCTAAACCGAAACAAAACCCAAGCATTTATTTTTGATAGTATGTTTAGAAGTGAAGTATAGGGAAAAGTGGAGGATGATAACCTTAAAGGTATTAGATGTGGTAAACCTCCACCAAATACAACTTTTCAGCTTGTGTGTGAAGAATTAACTCTAACCTCTGCCTCTGTTTCTGATATTACAAGCAGATAAAATTGGTTTTAACATCTGACTTTTAACAATATGTGTCTCAGTCATTTGGAGTGATACATGTTGTTTATGCTGCAACTGAACAGTGCCAGGAACACTGAGGAATTTCATCATCTTTATCACATCTATGCACTACTAAAATAATTAAAAAAAAATATATGTTCAAATTTCCAAATTTCCTATGTCCAAATCTTTATTATCAATATACACTATTGCACCACCTTTACAGTCATCAACATATTGCATTTGAACTATCCCCTACTCCCTCTGTGGAGTATTATACATGCTAACATATTTTTTTTTTTAGAATTATCATGAGTACTATTAACAATTCTGCAAAAGCTTCAGGAAAGTTGGAAAAGAATGGTTAAAAAATTCCTTAAAACTTCTGAACCTGCTGAATTTTAAATAATGTCATCTTTTTCTACAAATATTCACTTGCTCTAAATAGACAAGATTTGTTTCCCACAGTTCTTCCATATATTAACATTTCTTATGGTGTTTGCATATCTGCTTAGATGATATTCTCTATCCTTTCTTAAGAGAGAGCTCACAATAGCACTTTCTGGTCTGCAGATCAATTCTGTAATAGACACACCTACCCTGCTTTTATTTCCAGGCAGAAATCCATCTCCCTGTAAATACTGGGCTCCTTTTGGGGATGTAATTCCTCTATCTTTCTACAATTTCTTTTCCACACATTCTCACTTCCAAGAACACATTAGAAACTGAGGTGGATGGGCAAGGTGACAAATAGAGCAAACTTGCCTCAACACACTCACTCCTTGAGTTCCCCCTCTCACTAGCTGGATGGTTTCTAGCATCCTCCCTTACTGTTGGAAGTTGGTGATTGTCACCTCTCTGTAGCCTTTTAATTCAGTCTTCTGGGGTAAAGGAGATGACGCTCTGGCTCTCCTCAGCTTACAGATGCAAAACTGTGATCTATTCCTCTCCTGGGCATCTTTGACATCAATATACTGGAGAGCTGTTTGCACCATCTTCTCTGGAAGTCCTGTTATAAAAGGAAAGCTCTGTTCTCACTCAGGTCTTTGGAAGAGACATAAACATCCATCCTTGTAGAATGAGTCTGAGCTATGAGCCCAGAGATAGCTGTCTACAACCCTGAGCCAAGGAATCTGTAACCTGCTCCAGGCTCAGCATTGGTGTCAAGTGAAGGTTTGTGCCCTTTTCCTGGAGACTGACATTGTATTGATGGATCTAAATCTACCAGGCACCACCTAAGCAACTCATGGCCATGATGCAAACATTCTGTGTGGTTAGGATCAGATTGCACGATGCTCATCATGTTAATTTATAGTCTGGATTTGGCATCTCTCTTTCAAGTAAATCTGTATGTTAGGTAGTTACACAAGTGTAATTCTTTTCTCTAGTTGACTTAAAACTGAAATATGAGCCTTGCACACCATCAAGTTTCTAATTCCAGAAAATGAGAATTAGTCTCCTGGAATGGTGCAAAGTTCTTGAAAATGTTTGTTTTGGATTCTGGCTTATACATGAGATCCATTTCTAAATGCTGGGAAGATATTTACATTTGAATTGCTCTCTCCTTCATAAACATGTGCCATTTGAATAGCTTAAAGTGTCCTGCTCTTTTTAAAATAAATCTTGTTTATTGAAATGAAGATAACTACCAAGATCATGAAACAGGAAGGGAGACTCTAAAGATGCTTAGAAGTGATCTATTGTTAATGACATGAGGTACATAAACTTTTACAGAAATTATTTCACTCAGACATGAATTATTGATGCCTGCTGTGTGCAAGATGAACAAAACAGGTGCAATAAATAGTGGAACAACCATGACAAAGAAGCATTTTATTGTTTGTTATTTTATTGTTTATTATTCCCCCATTTATAAAGATGATGATATAAAGCAGCCCCCAAATCTGAACTTCAGGAGAAATCAATCTGAGAAATAGTTAAAAGAATTGAATGCTTGCAATGTTTTTGAAACAAACTGTAGAAAACTGTAGAAACTAAGTCCATACAGCTTACATGTATGTCCATCTACTTCTTTTCTAAATTGAAAAGGGATCCTTGGAGCATGAATCAGGGATATGAACTGATAATTAACTTAAATTAGGGCCAAGGTTGCATTCCTGAGCGTTCTGCCAAAATGTAAATAAAGACAATTCGGGTCTTTGCCTGCACATTTTCTCTCCTTTCCTCTTTAACGTGAGCTTAAGGAGATATCCACTGAAGGTGGACTTAGAATCTTAAACATATTGAAGAAAGTGTATTTCCATACAGTGCTCCGAAATTGGTGGCAATTAATTCCCTAGCCTATTGTTAAAGCCACGAATTTCAGAGGATTAGAATGGGTCTGGCATGTATTTAGATAAAATATTCAGAGTTCTGCAAGGGTTGAAGATCCTGGGCTCTTTGGTGTGCACCAACTTTTAACTATTGAGAATCAAGACCAAACTTTCCCTGTCCTCTGAGTGGATTTTGTCTTAATTGCAAGGTCTCTGGCCTTTCAGAGCACATGGTCCTGGCCCCCAGTGCATGATCATACAGATGCTGTTTCTGCTGTTCTTCACTTTTATGGTCCTTGGAGAAGAAATTGTTTGCTTGATGAGCTTCAGCCTTTTAGAACTGCATGTATAAAAATGTTTGGGTATAATATGTTCTTCTTTACCACAGGAATTAGACAGTCAAATAATCAGCTGGAGCACTAATGAGGTATTTGCATGCATAATTACATCACTTGTAGGCATGGTTTTATATGCAGCTTGAACCTGAGCCTGATCCATAAAGCACCAGGTAATATTATTTCATTTGAGTTTCTCAGGATTGGTATCAGCATCTCTCTGTTTCTGAAGATAATATAACTATCTGCACATCAGTCTTTTTCAGAAAGATCAATAAAGACACAAAGGCATATTTAAACTAACTTCCAGCTACATCTCTGATTCTGGTACTTTCATTTGATGTGGTCTGGGAGACTCTTAAATCAGGGACATTATTAAACGTTTGAATTCCCAGATGTGCCTGTGTTGTCCTCTGACTAAGCCCAGGGGTTAAAGTGAACATTAAACTGTCTGACTAAAACTTTTTACAGTGTAATCTTTAGTGTAATGCCCTGATATAGGCTGAACAAATATTCTGGACACTATTCTCTCCCACTAATGCTCCCAGAAAAGATTTGCTCTCTGTAGCTGTAGTTGAGGTTTTTCCAGCATGCCTTTCTGGTAACTGGTCTTTTACATCTGGAAACAGCCACTTTGCAAACAGAGAGTGCTCAGTTTATTTACTGTAGTCATTCTTTATATTTACTTACCATCACTTTTCCCTTCTGATTTCTTAAGAAATGACATATGTTGGCTCAGAGAAGTGATGCAGCCTACAGGACTGAACATTAACTGGACGAAAAAGAAGTCTTGATTTTCTTCCAGAGCTTCTGTGTGTTGTGAGTCATTTTACTTCTTCTTGTCTCTGTTTCTAGCAGTGGAACGGATGATATTATATCATTTTTAAAGCACTTTTGAAATATCTTGCTGAAAAATGCTCTGTAAGAATTAGGTAATATTTCTGTTTACAGCTGCAAGCACTTAATGGTGTAAAATGCACATAAACTGTGCATTGTGTTTGGCAAAAGCCATTCTTAGCAGATATCTTTCCTCCTTCATTAGGAAAACAATTAAACCAAATGTTTAACCTCCCCCATGCCACTGATTTGATAATGGACTCTGATGTGCTTCTTTGTTATGGAAGTGAGTTGTCCTAACCATGTTTAATTTCTTTTTATATGCAAAGTGTACTTACAAGTCTAAGAATTTGTTTTGAACTTTTAGAGGTCTGATACAAAGCATGTTGAGATTAGTAAGAAGTTTTGGAAAATTTCAGTAGGTTTTGAAAGAACACCTTTTTTGGATTTTTTTGGGTGGAGGGTAGTGAAGAGGTTGCATGGATTAAATTATTTAAATGGAGATATGTTCATAATGGAAATTATAAAATTACTTTAGAGATTTTTGTGGACAATATTTGGAATGGGGAGCACCTTGCTCCTTCACTTTCCATCCATTATTTGAAAATTTTCAAGAGAATTCAGAATTTCCTCTTGTAATTTAACAGACACTGCAATGTAAGAAAGAGGAAAAGTCTGTTTCTGCATATAGCATGATATATCTCTTAATAAAAATGTATAAATGCCAGGCAATATTTCCTTTTCATAACAAAAGCATTCAACCAAATTCTAAATCAGTAACTTTCTTCTTAACTGTTTTCTTAATTATAATTATTCCAGTCTGCTTCACCTCAAAATTCCTACAAATAATCCCTACACTTATGATTTTTTTTTTGGAACTCAGTTAGAAGTGTAACTTGACTTAGTTGAATTCAATATTAAATTTCCATTTTAACTAAAAAATATATTTATGTTGTTTACTAATATTTATTAATATTTTTTGTGTTTAGGCAACTCCAATCCATTTCCTAATCTTCTAAAACCAAGGTGGCTGATTTATATGTAACCTCTACATGTGTGGTAATAAAATTACTGGATTTGGATGGAGAAATACAAACACTTGTATTTTATATATAAAATCAACAGTCTGACAAAACTTATTATTTATTAAAAGTACGTAAGAATTTTTCATAGAGATGTTATTAAGGGGGCACATGCCTTTTATATCAGAGAGTAAAGCAAAAAGCCTGTGAGGGAGATGAAAGGATCCCTGTATCTGTGTGGGTTTCTTTCATATGGGTATGTTTCCAGGTTCCTAGTAACAACTCACTTTAACAGCTAACCTGGATATAGATCTACGTATTCCAGGGGCTGATATATTGTAACCTAATCCTCTTCAAGGGCACCTTTTCTCTTTTATTGCCATTCTCCAATGAAGAAATAAGTATTAGTAATATGAACATGCATCAGGATTTCTCAGTCATTTTCTGAGCTGGTCACCTTCCACTCGTACAGAACTGTCTCATAAATTTAGTTGCTGCAACAATCTGCATTGTCTATTCCCTTGACACTGTCTGATTCCCTTCTCCAACATCTATTCTGTGTCATATTTTGGAAACTTCTTTCCTTTCCTTGTCTTAGAAATTGGTGAAGTTTCTTTTTCTGGTTCTTTTATATATTTTTTTTTTTTCTACTCTCTTCATCACAATAAATCTGCAGTTAAGCTGCTGGAAGATTTTCATTCATGTGATCCTCTGTCTGTTTGATTTTTACAAGCATGTTCAATTTCCCTATTTTTAACAGAGAAGTTCAAGCCTAAGTTTTCTCTTAACAATATTTTAGCTCACAGATGTTTCTGAGATGCTGCCATGCAATTTAATGGCATATAATGTGGATTAGAACTTGACTCCTAATACTTTTAAAGCAACCTTTTAACACCTTTTCAAAATATTTTTTCATAATACCTTTAGACTGGTCTAAGACTTCAAGCAGGGTTTAATACCATACTGTCTTGCAAAATATTTAAACTCATTGCAATGAAATTGTGATCTGTTATCTGTCATTACCACAATTGGTAGCAAATACAGATTTTATATCTGAGATTACACATTCAGATGTATTCTCTGACAAAGTACTATTTCTGGGTATAGGAATAATAATCCAGAACCAGTATGTATTTTTTTTCAGCTGTTTGGAAGAGTAGAAATGGTGTAACATCTTCTGGGAGTGCTACTGATCATCTCAAGTGCTTCATGCACATTTCTTCTGAAATCTTCATATTTCAATATGTATGTATGTGCCTCTGTGTGTGCCCACTGATTTTTTCCTTACTTTTCTACAATGGATTTGCTTTACAAATAAATGAAGCTCTGTCTAAAAACAAGGCACTGAATTGATATATTTGCTTTCACACTATACTTGATATTTCACATTGCTTGAATTTTATTTGCATTTTTGAGGATTTAACTTTGAATAATCTGCATTTATTTTTCCTGCCTGTATATCTATGAGTCTGTAAAAATTTTTATTTGTTCTGGCTATACTATGCATCTATTGAAATAATTTTTTTTTTTTTTAGATTTATATCAGAAACAGATGACAAATGTGTTCTTCCTTTTTGGGATCTGATCTAAAATCTGATTTTAAATTAGGGATTAAGGATTTCACAAAATCTGAAGAGTTGCATGGTTTATTTAATTATCCTAAATATATTACAAATATCAAAATTTTCTTCTTGTTTTACAGCTTCATGAGAAACATGCACTTTCAAATTCCAAACCTTTTCAAGGAGTGGAGTACTCTTTAAATTTATTTAACACACTCCAGTAACTTTGTTCCTCATCACCTAGTTAGAGGGTACTACATGTATTCAATCTTCCAAACTATTGACAAGAATGATGCATTTGGAATTTCAAGTCAGATTTTATAGTTTTTGATGTCTATAACCAACCATGTTAATCAGTGCTGGATTAAATATTTTATGACAAGTGGAAGAATTTCTTGAGAGGTCATGTTTCCCTGTACGCTGTTGCTTTATGCAGACTTGAAGATTTTTCTTTATGTACAATTCTCCAGCAGAAACTTGAGATTTTGTCAAATCTCTCTATAGAATTTACAAGTTACATTTGTGAAGTAAAAGATCTACCTCTTGAAACACTGCTTTGAAATCTTGCAAACATTTTATACTGCTGTTTTGAGAGGTTTTGTCTCATGTGCAAAAACCTTCTAGGTACCCTAAAGCATAACATATAGCAAAGGCTGTCTTCAACTTGGAAAAAAAAGATGCCCTTTTAGAACTGTTACAGTATGTACTGAGAGGCGCAAATAGATCTACAAATAGATCTAGAAATAAAGCAACTCAGTTCTATTAATGTTAAGTTAATTAATGTTTGAAACTCCTTTAATTTATTAATAAAACCAGCCTACAAAGCAAAGCTTTGATCATTTCCTATGGACTATAGACTTCATCTGCTTGTGAATTTTGCAAACAAGAAATTGGAGTTTTATGCAAAAAATTATTGCTTGCCTTGATATTTACGAATAAACTGGTAGTAACAGGTAGTAACAATACACTTTTTGTCATGCTTGGTTTCATAGATAAAACCCTAACAATTAAATTTTGTAATTTCTCCTTCTTATGCTAATATCCGTACAAGGAGAATTCACTTCTTGGTAAAAGCACTGGGTTTTGGTTCTAGTTATACCAGGTTTTGGTATAAAATCCACCATTAACCTTGGATAATCCTAAATCTGTAATATTTTTTTCTTCTTATAAATCTTTTGCACAGATAAAATCATAAGTGTAAGTTTTATGTCTAGGTAATGCAAGAATTAGGACAATATAATACTAATTGAGGCATTAGCCTTCTTACAAAATTTCAAAGCTTTCTAGAAAATGTATTTTTACACTGGATTAAAAAAAAGCACAATCTTTTTCTCTCACATTGCAGGGCCAATGTTGCACAGAAATAAATCAATACTATTTCTGCAATAGAGAGGAATTCCCTAGAAAGATGGAAAGCAGGAACTGTGTGTTCCTGCACCATGAAAGGCCTCAGACCAATTTGCAATTTTGCAGAGGTCTTGCTTGTGCTCTGTTCAGCTTTATAACAAGGGTAATTAGGTCAGATTAGCTCAGAGTCCCAACTGAGATAACTCTATGGAGCTCCACTGAGCACTGAAATTTGGTCCTATGGCAGGTTATATCAACTTGAAGATGGGGTTTTCAGGTGATAAGTTGTTAGTGGCAACATATTGCCATGGTACAAGGAGTTCTGGCTATAAGCAGAACCTTTACTGCTATTGAGTGGTCTTATATTTCCGAAATTATATCCCTGTTACAACATTAGTTATTGTAAATAATTTGAAACAGCCATATAAATATGTCTGGAGTGGTATGCTCTGGAAACCTAATCAATATGGTGTCACATTAAACAGAGGAGTAAAGAGAATTTTTAATTACAAAGAAAATATAAATAATCCTGTGCAAACACATGGAAACATGCGGTGGATGTCACATAAATAACCTGATCGTAGTTGTAGAATGGCAATATAGTTGTTAGACTGTGCTGGCCATGGATCTGCCCTAATTTCCATCCCTCTGCTTATTTGCCAACTTGTTAGACCTCGTAGGCTATTGCTGTTTCTTTTCTGCAACCCAACAAACTTCCTCATCTTTATCAGAGGCCATTCATGAGGTCAGTACCTATTGCAGCTGCCTTTCAGCGGGTTTTCACTTAAGCTGATTGTTTTGAACCACATGCAGACAAAGTGACAAGTCCTGTGATGGTCAGCTTGTGCCATGTCACCATTCACTGTAGAAAGCACCAGGTGCTCAGTTTGCAGTTAGTAAAATCAAGTGAACTTTGGTTGTATTCAACTGCTGTGTAAATTTAGGAAGGGGATATGCTTGGGGAGTGTGAAGGAGGACTGACCAGAGTCACTGTCCATCTTCTAGCTCTTCACTGGATTTTTACAAACCCATGTTATGGAGCCCTGAATCCTCCACCCCTGAATCATCCATGTTACACATGCCTCCACCTCTACAACTACTAATTTAACATATTGCACATTTCTCCTAATATATGATCATTTCATTATTCCCATCAACTCCCAGGCTGCGTTTTCTGTGTAAAACCCACAGTTGTTAAGCACTAGTTTGGTAGAACCTGTTTTCCTGTGACAACAGGAGTCTGTGGTCTGTGACCGAGGTCTCCCTCCTGTCATGGGTGAGATGGAACAAGCCACAGTCTGGAGGGATCCAAACCCTAGGGTGAGTGATCACACCCTTGCTTGCTCACTCCTCCAACAGCATTATCACCAGGTCTCAACTGCCCTTCACCACAGGGGGGTGGCCACTAGCCTATCAAGGTCTAGCAGAAAGCCACACTGGTCCATACTGTCCTCCCAGTTACATCTTAGGTGTTCCCAGCCAGGTACCTGGGCATCACAGCATTCCGCCACACACATAACCCTAATACATCACTTCCTCTCTCCCTTCCTTCCTTCTTTTCTTCCTTCTTTCCTTCCTTCCTCCCTCCCTCCCTCCTTTCCTTCCTTCCTGTGCAGAAGCACACCACGTGATCAGCTTCCAAACTGGTGGATCTATCTCATGTCTCCTTATACACTAGAGGGCTCAAGAAGTGACACTTTTGGTTAGTCTATCTGTTATAAAAATTTACAACTAAACTGTATCAGGTGTAGCCAGCAAGCCTTCTGCATGTTAGCTCAAAAGATAACTTTGGTCATTGGGTCATTGCCCACACACACGCAGGTATATACATGTATACATGTATATTCAATATTCACAATTGAAACCTTTTTTTCACCCGTGACAGCTGCCGATAGAAAAATAACAGGTTTTCATATCACAGAGGTGAAAGAGGTGAAAAAAATCAAGGAGGACCACTGGAAGTTTATTCCTTGGAGGAAGATTGAATGGACAAATATAGACAAATATAAAGTAAAATCAATAGATATTTTACATCACAAAGTTCAATTTTCCACCCTGGACCAAACAGTCAAGACACTACAAACAACAAATGGAACAGTTTAAATCTCTGTTAAGAAAAACAATTAAAAATAATAAAATAGAGACATGTTTTATGAGTTCATCCAGATGGCTCATGGGCTCTGGCTTAAGCCATATTATAACATTACAAACTGGACCCAGATCTGCAAAGGTGCTCCCATCAGCATCTTTGGGTGCTAATAAGATCATTTGCTAGTGCAGAGATAAGAATATATGCATACTTACAGATTTGGAGCCATATGTTCAAGTTCTTTTTGTTTTGTTTTGTTTTCCCCAAAAGAGCACAATTTTCCCCTCTCTTCTACTCAGCCATTTTTACTGACAGAAGTGGCTTATTCTCTGCTCTGATGTCTCCTTCCAGATTCAGAGCCTTTCTTCTTGAGGTGTCACAGCAATGCAAAGGTTAAGTCCCCTCCCTAGGCAGAGAGGCACTAGAGACACTTGAAAACTGTCAACAATTTCAATAGGAATCTTCCTTTCACAGTGAAGGACCCGGCTTGTCAAAGCAAGCTGTTCAGCAGCTTGGATTCAGCCTACTTGATCCAGTCTGGTTACCTCTTAGGATCTCTTGCAGGGTGGGTGTTTGCTCTGCACTTAATGCTGGCCTCCTCTTAAAATGCTGCCAGTGTGGCAGTGCAGGTGTGTAATTCACTTGCTTGTTATGCTAAAGATAACACCCAAGTGCTCCATGTAAGTGTCATTCTGTCAGATGAAGGTGCCCTGCTTCTTGAAATGGCTTATTTTTATTTCCACACCAGCCCTTTGCAACCAGTTATTGCTACTCACACTAAGCAGGTGCCCAATTATTATGGAAACCACTGTATTGTTTAGCACTGAGATGGCAAACACTTTCTCATTTCACTCTCACATTTGATCTGGAGTGATTTAGACCCTGATCCAGTGCAAGAATATTCCTCAAGTTAAATATGTGAATAATTGTGTTCCATTTTGGGAACTCAGAGGACAAATGTTTTCTTGGATAACAATACCTAATAGGATACACACCAAGTATTGTTTCATTATAACACTGTTGTGCAATCAGGTATTATGGGTTTTTTTGACAATAAGCATCTACTTGCACAAGCAGCCTAATAAAATAATTTCTTATACCACTTCAATTTTGCTTTTGAATTGCTGCAAACAATCTTCCTTGGATTTTAATAAGGTCATCCACAATATTTCATTGTTGTAATGCTAACACCTTAACTACCTTCTTTATTACAATCTTATCATCAGCCAGTAAAACCATATGACTCATTAATTTAAGCACAATTCATTCTTGGCGATGTCAAGGTGGGAACTTTACTTTCTAATACTTTACATTATTTGATGAATCAATAGATTTTGGTTCCTCTTGTGCTGTATAATATCTTTGTTGTCCTGGACAAGTCAGTTGAGTTTGCATACATGTCCATAATATATGTCAAATTTAGGTATCTAATATAAGTGTCATATGGGCTAGGAGTTGGGTGCCATTACTGTCAATAGATTTCTGAAGCTCAACTTGTTTGCCTCATTTTTCTAAAACCATTTTAGACGTCTTAAAATATCTAAGATATTTTCAAGGGTTTGGTGAATATAGCACAGTTTCAAACAAAATAATCATAGAATGATAGAATCACAGAATCATCTGGGCCGGAAGGTCATCTAGTCTGACCCCCCTGCAGTCACAGGGACACCCCCAACTAGACCAGGTTGCCCAGGGCCTTGTCAAGCCTCACCTTGAATGTCTCCAGGGAAGGGCCCTCCAAGGAACCACCTCCCTAGGCAACCTGTTCCAGTGCTCCACCACCCTCACTGGAAAGA
>BJBW01007200.1:0-72163 GCA_004320125.1 Scolopax mira
CTGGGAGGTATGGTTTAGTGATGGTGATCCTCATTTTTTGTTGTGTGGGTGTCTATTTTTGTCAGTTAGGTTGACGGTTGGACAAGATGATCTTTAAGGTCCCTTCCAACCTAGAAGATTCTGTGATTCTGTGATTCTGAGTTGGAATTCCCGACTCTTGTCAGAATTTGTGCTGACTTGTTAGAGGACACTCAGCAACAATGGACGTATCAAACTGCTGGATGAAAAAAGCAAGAGATAGAAAGCTAGCACCAAACTATTTAGGCTTGGAAGCTAAAACTGGGAACCCATCCTCTAGCTAACTGTCCTACACAACAACATACAGATATTTCTACATGACACCATGCTATATCGTCCATTTCCCTACATATCACACAGTTGTGATAAAACTTACCTATATTCATGGGTTGCTGTCAAGCTAAATTTATCCAAAGTCAGGCACTTTAATTCTTTGGGTGAAAGAACCTCCCATTCAGCCACTGGAAATTATTATCAACATTATAAAATGCGTGGGTGCTGCTTAGGCCGAGAATTAGCTCTTCATAATCTGGTTGCTAACGAAATAACAATGGGAAAAGAAGCACTTGCCTTTCAATTAAGTCTCTAACAGGAATAGAAGCAGACTGTAACAAAGGATAATTGTTGCAATTTGAATCCTAAAGTGGAAATTAAAGAGATTAATGGAACAAATAAGATTTTTCCTTTACCTTACTACAATCTGAGGAACAATCCTGTTATTTTAGTAAGACATTTAAGTTAAAGGAGAAAAGGATAACAAAGCAATGTAAAGAGAGAATCTTGTTTAGAAATATGGAACACAGGTGAGAAAATGCTGAATTGGCCAGTTGTGTCCACAATGTTTTATTCAGCTCTTAAAATTTCTGTAGATGATAAAAGGAAGCATTGTCAGAGATTGTTGGAAAGGTGATCAACTAATGCTAGTAATCCTTTGCCTTTCTCTTTCAGGGAGGATGATAAGAATAGCCAAGAAGAAGATCTCAAGAGTGTCTTTGGAAAAAAAGGTAAAAGCAGATTGGAAAAGGAGGAAAATTACACAATTCTCTTAAGAACAGAATTGTAATACCTTATTGGATTTAAAATATGCTTTGATTTGCCTGTTGATATCTATATGTACTTCAAATACATAGTTAGGTTAACATTTGTGAGAGGCAAAAAGCCTGAGGCATGTAGACTTATTTCAACAGAACAACATCAAAACTGTCAGTTGTCCTTTTCTATTTGAAGACAATGGATTATTTCATTTAATATTCTCCAATGCACATAAAACACTTACTTAGCTTTTTTGAATGTAGTTCTCAATCATGACTAATTAAGATTCAAGGATTTTATTTAGCAATCTTGTCTTCATAGGATTTGCAAAAGTCTCTTTTACTTAAGGCTTCTACCCCAGTCCCTTTTCAAAATAACACAGTATTTTATTATAGAAAGACAGCAGAAAATTAATTTATGGCTTATCATAAAAAAATATTTGCTCTCCTGTTATTACAGCAGACTGTCTTGTAGCATACAAGCCTGCTTCTTGTCAGTGGCTAGAGATTCACTGTAGATATCTCTAATCAACAGGAATCTGTCATTTTAATTGACAGTTCACTTAGGACTGTCAGTTATTAAAAGCAGGGAGCTAACCCAGACCTAACAGCTACCTAGACACATCTTTTGGACTATAACCAGTATTTTTAAAAGTATTTAAACCAGAAGAAAAAAAATCTGGACTAGCGTATAAAGCTGTATTTCAGAGAGGCTGTTGTAACCACCCTCTTGCTGATGGAGCACACTGCTCCATCAAGAATATTCTACTACTGCAGTTTGGATTTGACTCCTTCACATCAGCTCCACTCCCAGGCCCACAGCTCTTGCTAGAATCATTCAAATGAGGTTAGATTCATCTTACGTACACCATCTTCATCTGACACCACAGTCACTCTGTTATGTTGCTTTCAAGCTGACCGACCATATCAAGGAGCTCATGGTCCATGTTTAAGTTGCATGTCAACCTACAGGGCCAACTTCTGCTAATCCCAGAGATATATCTATGTTTCTTAGTCTTAAGTGGAGTTGGGGTGATATAGGCAGCTTACTTTAAGATTATTGGTAACATCTGTAATGATCTGGGCTTCCAAGATTTCCTCCTCCAACATATCAAGATCACAAATAAGCTGAGGAATTAGTATCTGAGCTGTCCTATGGTCTGCTTTAAAAAATTAACAAGATTTTTCAAAGCCTCTCCTTTCAGCATGGAAAGATATAGCATGTACCAGAAGAACAGCACCTCCACAGTTGGGCGGAAATAGTCTGTTTTATATGTGTATTTTATAATCAAGATTTATTCTTTAACTGCCAGGCATGTTACTGGCATTCCAAGTTAAGTAATATTTTTATATGCATGGGGAGTCTAACACAGTCAAACTTTCATTAGCACATACTGTTTTCAGTATCATTGCCTCTTGTGATTAAAGTTTATTTCATTATTTTACCTATAATATTTCATTCATTTTTTTCTTTCATTTTGACAATTTTCTTTACAAAGTAGATAAGTGAAATACTTATAAAGTAAATTAACACATTTTCCAAGCTCACAGAAATAGGCACTTTCATGAAAAAAAAAACCCAACAACTTACCTTAACCTTCTTTTTTGTAAAGACAAATCTGTTCAGGTCTTGACAACCCTTAGAAACAGTCAGTATACCTCACAAATAGGTGCCTGGGGAGGAAAAATCAATACATTTTCCACATAATTTTATCAAGTAAATGCTTTGGCAATATCGTTGTATTTGCCTGCTACACCATTTCTTTCTGTTGCCCTTTAAGATCTTGACATTGGCTATCACAATACCCAGATACAAATCCCAATTCATATAGAAAGCCAAGTACATTTCTCTAACAGGCTGAATTCCAGCTTTAGCTCTTCTGTTTATGAGGAAAACATTCGTGCCTGGTCCCTTGAGGAAGGCCAGGAGACATCTAACTTGCATGTTACCCTGTATACGATACCCTCAATGTTTAACATTAGCCAGCAGGGACCACTCTTGGACTCTGACTGTGTCCGGCCAGCACTGCCCATAGGAACTATGTGGGGCATGGAGGCGAGATCTTGCTGTGTTCACCTTGCTATGAAGGAAAAGAGGGCTTCTACAGCATGGCCGCAGGGCTAGCCAGGGAAGAGCTGGAACACATGGATGCCCTTCTCTACCCTCTATGAGCTTTCAGCAGTCAGATCCTTGCTTCCCTGCAGGATCACCACAGCTCCAGGATCTCCCATTCCTTCTGTGTAAAAAGAGACTCTATGTTCTTCTGTTCCAAGCAGTTTTTTTTTTGTCCTAAATCCTGCTCTGTTATTCAGGTATCTGCTCAGATATTTTAATTAATTATTATCACGGATTCATGGAATTGTCAGAGTTGGAAGGGACCTCTAGAAACCACCTAGTCCAACTCCCCTGCTAAAGCAGGATTGCCCAGAGCACATCACTCGATTGCATCCAGGCGGGTCTTGAAGGTCTCCAGAGAAGGGGACTCCACAACCTTCCTGTTCCAGGGCTCTGTCACCCTCACCATAAAGAAGTCTTTCCTCATATTTGAATGGAACTTCACATTTTCCAGCTTGTGCCTGTTGCCCCTGTCACTGGGAACCACTGAAAAGAGTCTGGCTCCATCCTCTCAACCCACCCTTTAGATACTTATAAGCATTAACAAGGTTTCTCTTCATCCTTCTCTTCTCTAGGCTAACGAGCCCCAGCTCTCTCAGCCTCTCCTCATAAGGCAGATGATCCAAACCTTTAATCATCTCAGTTGTCCTACACTGGACTCTCTCTAGTAGTTTCCTGTCCCTCTTGAACTGGGGAGCCCAGAACTGGATGCAGTATTCCAGTTGTGGCCTCACCAGTGCAGTGGAGAGAGAGAGAATGACCTCCTTTGACCTGCTGGCCACACTTCTCCCTATGCAGCCCAGGATTCCATTGTCCCTCTTGGTGACAGGGGCACATTGCTGGCTCAAGCAATGTGGGACATACTGCAAAGAAGACAGCATCACTAGAAATGGGTCCAGTACCACTGTACTGGGATCCATTTTCTTCCTGAGGACTGACAAACTTTCTTACTTCTGACTGCACGGGGTCTTTACACCACCTAAGGCAGCTTCCTTGCTAAGGAGTGGCCTTTAATTCCAGTAAGTCCCCAGCTGCTGAAAAGATATACCTCAGTCTATTTCTTCTACAATTTTGAGAATCCTACTGTTCCCAAGGAGTTTTTCTCCAGAAATAAATACATTTCTAGACACTACCTTTTCCCTAAGTCAACAACACTGAGTGTCTCTTTCTCAGCTGGCCACATGCTTTTACAGCCTCTCCTAACAGTGTTTCTTGGACCTCTCACCATTCCCAGACTAAGTGCTTTGTACCTTAGGAACCCTTGTCTTTGCTCAAGCACAAATTATGTTACCGAATGGTTACAAAAGAGAGTCAGGCTGTAGTAGCTACTGTAAAAAGATGATCTATAGCTGTGGCAGGGGACAAAATAGAGTGATAACCCATGAGAATGAAACCTCCGGTGATAAAAGGCAAGAACTTGTGAAATGGTCAAATGTGTTGTGGCATTCACCAATTTTAGAGTAATTTTCTTATCAGACATTCACTTGAAATACTTTCAGCTCGTTTGGCAGTCTAATTCTTCTATGCCTCATTGCAAACCTCTCAAATGCCAGTAGCATTATTGAGCACCTAATTCATTGAGCTTGTTTGCACTGGGATATTTAACAAAATAATAATGCATTAGGCATAATGAGAACGTGACTAAATTAATTTCTGTAATGCCAATTACGCTGGATTACTGCAAAAGTAATTCACACCTCTATGCCGTAGACCCAGCATCACCCATAAGGCAGCTCACTGCATATGAGCTACATGGCACAGAGAATGCAAAGAACAAACACGAAAATTTGCAGAATCTTAACTGCCAGCGTGCCTGTTGACTTTAACAGCAGCAATTTGCAGTGTTAATAATTAAGTCATAGTTTAAAAGTTTAATAATTAAGACTATTAAGTAATTACACAGTTATACTTGCGCTGAATTTTATCACTGAATTCATAGCTCTTCCTTTGTCCACCTTCATCCTAGAAGGCAACCATCTCAGCCTCAAAGGAAAGAAGTTTTTCTGCATGTGCAGACAGAACTTCTTGTGTTCCAGTGTCCATGTCCTCTTGTCCTGTCACCAGGTACCACTGAACAGAGCCTGACCCCATCCTCTTGACACCCACCCTTTAGATATTTATAAGCATTGATGAGATCCTCTCTCAGTCTTCTCTTCTCAGGGCTAAACAGACCCAGATCTTTCAGCCTTTTTTTCACAAGAGAGGTTGCTCCATTCCTTTGATTGTCTTTGTAGCCCCCCGCTGACTCTCCCCAATAGTTCTCTCTCCTTCTTGAACTGGGGGTCCCAGAACTACACACAGTGCTCCAGATGGGGCCTCACCAGGACAGAGTAGAGGGGGAGGATGACTTCCCTTGGCTTGCTGTGCATGCTCTTTTTAATGCACCCCAGGAGACCATTGGCTTCTTGGCCACAAGAGCATATTGCTGGCTCATGGTCAACTTGTGCACCAGGACTCCAAGGTCTCTCTCTACAGAGTTACTCTCCAGCAGGTCAACCCCTAACCTGTAGGGGTCTACAGGACTATTCCTTCCCAGGTATAGCACCCTACACTTGCCCCTGTGGAATTTCATCAAGTTCTTCTTTGCCCAACTTCCTAGCCTGTGTAGGTCTCAAATGGCAGCACAGCCTTCTGGTTGTTCTTGAGAAGCACAAGTTTTACAACTGGTGATGTGCTGATAAGACAGATATGCCAATATACCACACTGTGGAAACATCTGCTGGTGTCAACAGTCAAAAGGAGAAAATACTTCTATACTGTCGATTTTTAAACAATTTCAACCTCCTTCAACTGAGCTCATAGGAGTTCAACTATGCTAACAAATACTTTGTCCTTCCTACTTCACAGAATGCAAATTAGTATCTTCTAGTTTCCTTTCTCTTGGACAATGACACTTGCATTATGACAATTTGTACAGACTTTAGACCTTTCCTATAATTTCTTTTGAAGGAGCAAGAGTTAAATTTGAAACGTACAAAGTGTTCAAGTACTTCAAGCAAGTGGTTAATGCTGGCTGCTGAACAATGTGTAGACATTCCCATCTGCTTATTCTCACTTAGCACTTGTATGGTTTTCCTCATACTACCTCTATTTTTACTGGAAAGAAAAAGGAATGTAAGGTTTGCAGTGAAGGCTTATTATGGCTCCAGAAGAGCAACCTTCACCCTTCAGAGTTTGAATCCAGACAGCAAGAAATTCAGGGAACACGGTCCAAGTAACCAGTTCAGTATCAAAAAAAATATGAGTACCAAATAAGTCTGGAAATCACAGCACAGTCAAAAGAAAATGGTGTAAATAATGGTGTAAATACCAAGACCTAACTTGACAGGACTGCTGTGCACAAGCGTTGCTAAGAGGAGCAGCTGTGCTCAGAAGCCAAAAAAGCAGAGAAAATGGTAAAAATGGAGCACAGGTGAAGACGTGACCAGAGAAGCAGCTGTGAGGAGTACTGTGGCACAGAGTTAACAGGGAGGATCACAACAAGCTGCCAGTCAGACCTAACCTAAAATGGGCTTGGTATTGTGCAAGAATGGTAAAAATTTCTACAACTCTATTCCTTAATCCAGCTAATGATTTTTTCACACCCTGTTGCGTATGCCACTAAAATGCCAACAGTTTAAAGTGAATTCTTTCAGATAATGCAAAGCTGAATCTGTCAAATTCAATTGTAATGGGTCTTACCACTTGTCACAACAAAAACAACTTCTGACTAATATCACAAGATATTGTCCCTGATGTCTTGGGTGAAGGAGTAATACAGGAAGTAGCAGATGAAATACCCACTTGCATGCACAAGCAAATGGATATTACTTTTTATTTCTTAAGAAGTTATTAATGGCAAAAAGTTGCTCACCATTTTGGTGTGGGAAAAAATAGGACAAAATAAAAGGCTAAAACCAAGAAGCAATCCGAGCTACTGGTGTAAGACCAGAAGCAGACTTCAGAATAGCCAAACACTCCTGAAGTAGCAGTGCTGACTAGGAACGTTGAGGAAAAGGTGAAAGAATAAGCAAAGTGGGATGTTCACTAACACCTAAAGACTATTTTCTGAAGGGAACAATTTAAGTGTTCCATATAGACTGTATGATACTAGAAACCACATTAACATATTTAATGAGATCATCCAGACTGCAAATACTGTACCAATAATGTTATACATTGTTTGCAAAATAGCTTTCAGAAGAGTGGTCTGTTTGGATAAAACTATGTCTTTTTCCTCCTGATTACATCAACTAGTTCAGGGAAAAAAAAAACAACAATTCCTCTACAAATCCTACAAGTTTTGTCAGCAAATCTTAAACCTCTGTTCCCCAATAAAAGTTCTTGTATGTCAGTGAAAAAACACATGTGCGTGCTCAGTAAAATGAAGCATCACCTTCCCAAATAGAAACCATTTCCTGACTGTGCCGTGACTGAGGCAGTGAAGCACAAAGACTAGAGCACAATTATTAATTCTCACATTCAAGAAGGAGGAGGGGCATACAGCATTAGAAGATAGCAGGTCTGGAGAATACAAACAGAAACGCATTATTTCCCTTAGTATTTAATTCAATTGCAATTCCCATTACTACAGGATGTTGTGAAGGATAAATGGGCTCTAAAAAAGATTAGAGGAACTCGCAGAGAACAAACAGGTCTGTCACAGAATAATAAACACAACTGTCAGAATACATCTGGGTCATGAAGTATCTAAACAGCTGTCTGCTGAAAAGCTGGTGTGATGTGCTTGAGAAGAATCATTTTATACATGACCTGTTCACTAGACCCTTTGTAGCTGTCCCTCGCTCCAGCTGGAGACCAGAACACTAGCCTTGACACCCTATTGCTCTGATCCAAGAGGGAAGTTCTTTATTCACTACTCCTCTCTCTACTATGGCAGGTCTGCAACTACCAACTTACTCATCTTCTAATATTCTGATGTCTTGGTTCAAAAAAATAGTAAGATCTTACTGATTATTTAGAATTGGTTACAGTAACACCTATAAGCTCAGAGGTTTACTATACATTACATTGAAGTTTGAGGGATATGGACTGCTTCAGACACATTCAAGAAATTGGGAGTAATGGTTATCACCAGAAACTATTAATTCTATGGTACGAAGTATTTTCTTTAATCTCAGTAGTAAACTTCATAAAAAAAAACTAGGCATACATCATTCCTATGAGCAGCACATTCTCAGTCCTAACTGCCTAGAATGCCACAGTCTGTAAACTTTCACAGTATTTCTCTGTTCTCTTCAAGCTTTAACAGGAGTCAAAGTTATGGATAAAGAACAGACAGAACAACAGGGAGAAGCTGTAAAAACTGACTTCCCATCACCTCTGTGCTCCTTTCGTAACCTTGATGACTTTTCTTGCAAATTTGAGCAGCCAAAGGGATGCTGATCTCATGACAAATGTGGAACTGTCGCTTGTTTTAGCCAGTATCCCATACTCGACACTGCACACACGTTTGTGGATAATTTGTTCCAGGATACATGACTAAAAAGAATTCCATAACATGACGGCATTAAAAGAAAATTTAAAATCCCATCTTTAGAACAAACATTATTTCAGTCTTATGCCAAATGAAATAAACTCATCTTTCAAGTTTTCTCATCAAAATTGCATAGATGTGTATTAGTTGCTCTGTTAGCCTGTGCCTGTAGCTGAAGCATGTGGAATGCAGCTAAAGTGCTGTTTGGGAGATTCTTATGCTGTTAAAGCAGAATTCTATAAAAAAAGTTTAAGATAATCCCATTCATGAGTTTCCAAACTCTGCCCAAACATTATTTGAAACCTAAGCATCTATTCACAAAAATACCATGATTAAATTAAAGATTACTGGAATAAAAGCTTTGAATTATGGGCAATTTTTATGTCTTTAAGAAAAGAATCCTAATTTTCATAAGATACTGAGCCTCCAAAATTAAGAGCAAGAAATGTGGTTATAAAAAATGGGTGGGGTTTTTTATTTCTGTTTTCTTTTTTTCCCAAAGTCCATCATTTGTAGTGCAGCTAGAAATCTCTGCTTTCAGGGAAAGGTGAGGCAAAATAGTGAACACAGCTTGCCAAACTGAGGAGAAAAAATATTTTTTACAAACTTTATAGGAAAAGCAGTCAGCTTGTAAAGGAATGCAATTTTGATATTAATTTCCTTTAAACTAATTTTAAGAAATTGTTAATAATTCATTCTTTTGGCTTTATTTTTGCATCAACAATAACTGCTTATTAAGCACAAAACTGGTTTTGGTCTCCTGCACAGAAATTACATTATCCCCCCCCTTTTTTTTTTGGCAAGTCATTTCTTCATTCTCATTTACATTTTTGGTCATGAAAGCATAAGGTAACTAGCTATGTTACCTATAGCTGTCCAACTCTTTATTCATTGACAGCACAAACTAATACAACATGAATATTTAAGCTGCACGTATTTATTTTTGCTCCAACTGCAGTGAGTAAAAATACTCAGTATGTATATTGTAAAATACTTTGCCATACACAGATGTACAAAATACAGTAACAAAAGTCCCAGTAGAATTCTTGGAATCCAGTATTTTTGTTAATTACTTGTACTATTATTTGTTGCTATTATTTTATTCTGAAGTATTTTACAGCAAAGCACTTTTCATGTATGTTAATACACAAAGACTCTGATTGAAGAGAGTCTGCAAATGAAGCCAAGTTTCCTCGAGTTGTGTTGACAACCTGGATACTTCTTCCAAAAGGTCTGGTTCTGATGAGAGGACCTTAAGGTGTAACTGAAAATGAAAAGAAGCAGTTAGTGAAACAAATACAGATAATAAAAGAATTAAAAAATCATTTTCCTCATTCAATTCTAATACTTTGCTTTCAGGAATGTCCCAAGTAAGGGAAGGACTCTTTTTCTCTCTTCAATTAATTGCATCCATTTAATGCTGCCTCACTTTTCTAGTCGTCTTCTTCATTATATTTACACATATGTATTAGACGGGGTAAGGCAGCAAAATGTCTTAAATATGTTATTGCTTTAATAGATCTTCTGCCACCACTGCTGAATCTATCCAAATCACACACTTCTGAAGAGGGTAACTTTCTCCTCTTTCCAGCCTGCATCATAAATTCCTCTTTAGGCTAGAAGGGCTAAATAGATGCCCTGAGGTCAATCAGGATTGTTATTTAAATTACCTGTGTAATAAACTATAACCTTGGGAAAGATACAAAGCCAAACCTCTCAATCTTGTAGAAAGGCAATAAATTATTACCACTTAATGGATGGAATAGTTATTTTCCTGGCTACAATTTAAATCTCTGAGTCTTGCTAACTTCAGAGCAGTTTTACTTGGAACCTACAACAAAAGATATTGGTGTTCATGTCACAAGGTGAGTTTATTATTCTACTGTAGTCCAGATCAGGAGTACATTTCTGAGTCAAAATATCTAGCCGTGCATAATGTACCCTGAAAAAGCTAAAGTTCTTTTGTATGAAACTAAACATAAAGAGGAATTCTAACATCTAATAATGCAACTATTAATCATATCCAGTCCATGGGACTAGACTAATAATAAATAGACACAATAAAAAGCCACTGGTGAATGAAAACCAAGACCCCAGGCTGAAGTGTTTCACTCTACAGATCAATTCGCCTACACTGCTTGTTCTTGTAGAAGCTGCCCTGTGCGTTCTTTTTAACCTCAAACAAAGCAAAAAAGCAAGTCATATTTGTCCAGCATTCCACTCTACCTTTAAAACAAATCCATGCAACGTTGCTATTAAGAAGTATTTAGTTAAATAAACAGCATTACATGTCTGAATGTTTATAGCAACTTTTTCCTAGCAAAGTGTAATTAATTGCTTTCTCACCGTTTCATAAATCAGAGTATCTTACAAGGTAAACATTTCTACATCATAAGGTTTCAATCTCCTGCAGAATCACTTTCTCTCTGAGAGTAACCACAATGGTATTTTATCACAGTAACTTTCTAACCTCCACACACCTGGGAATAATTTAATTAGTTCTGTGATGCTTAGCAGGACACAGAAGAAAGGCAGCCCACACAAAGTAAAAGCCAGGCCTAGTGGTAAGTCCATAAATGTGCTCATTTTACTTCCCCAAACATTATGCATTGAATTATTTTTTTACCTAAGATATACTGTATCTTATCTTACCAATTAACAACCACTAAGAAATTACAACAACTTTAAGTAACAAATACTAGAACAAAATCTGTCTGGCATGGTCCTATTCACAATATCTGGTTTTTGTAAATTTTCTTGACTGATAGCAGCTGACTTGTCAAATTATACAACAGATTCAGTTAGTCATTTTAAAACCAACCCAAACAAAAATCACTTAAGATAATTCTTTTAGGCAGACATTTTACCTCCTTTTACTGGACAACTATAATTTTAAACAGGACTAATATAAAATTTTATAAGAAAATTGTTACCTTTAAGAATAGGGCAAGATATGCCTGAGCAAGTTCAAAGTTGTACTTCTTGTTCAGCATCATCTCAATCATTCTCAAAAAGCTTAGCATCACCTCTGTTGAGCCACCACCTTCAGGGGCCAATCCCCTTAGTTCTATCTCAATACGAGATGGTCCCAAGGTTTTCAGTAAGTTAAGTGGAGCAGTATCTGTGTTAAAGCATTGAGACATACATCAGGACATCAGGAACACTTGCAGAGAAGAATCTTACAAATTCTTCATGTGGATGGGTTTGTTCAAAAATTCATAAGCAATGACTGTATGTTTCAAGTTTATACTGTTTCCTTACTTTTTTTTTGTTTTCCACAAAATGCCATCCTGCTTTTAATTTACTGTTCCATCACATACTACAGACTAGTACATCTCTAAAAAGACAGTTGCATTTTATTTGTAAGCTCATCTTGAAAAATACAAGTAACATCTTTGTAATACTTTTTCCCCATATCTGTCTTTTAAGATGAACAAAATTTCTTTCTAACCACATTAACATCAACATTTTACACCTACTGGCAAAAAGAATGTTTATGTGTGGAACTTCATGCTGTTAATGCAAATATCTCCTAGAGGAGACAGGAAACTACTACTAGGAACCTGTACAATGTTTACTCTTATTGCCATTAAGCTAAATTGAGGATTATCTGCTACATCTACAGTAATTATTACTTCTGTTAAGTGAATTCCTCCTGCTTTTCCTGTAGCCTGGGGGTGGTGGAGTGGAGGAAAGCTTTTCTGTGGCAGAAACATATGCAATTTACAAACTCTTTTCTCTTCTTCATAAACATTCTTCCTTAAGATTTCTACAATCCTACCTGATCTTTCAGAATTCCACCCATTTGCTTTAAAAATGCAGAAATAAAAATATGTATGGTTGCAAACAGAGGTGTTGGCAGAAACCCTTAAAAAACAATCTCCAAAAAAGTCTAACAATCTTAGGAATGTTACCTTTTTTCTCTAAATGGGTTTTAGCCATAACTAGGCTCCATGCTGCAGGCAAGCTGGAACGCCAGTGAACCTTTGATCTATTGCTTATCTATGCACGAGTCAGCTTTGTAGCTCTCTCTCCTCCCCCCCGCCATGTATGCACATATATCTATATATATAGATATAGATATAGATATATATGCACACACATAGCTGACTCGAAATGCTCTTTGCCTTTTTTTTTGGTTGTTCTCCTTGCCTTTGCTACTGTAATATGCGTACTTTTTCCCATCACACATGTTACAATTCTGGCATTAAAAATCAAACGTACATCCAAATGTTATCAGCATCTACATTTTAGTGAAATGTCTCATCAACTTACATTCATTAGTGCTTAAGGCTTCTTCAAGGCGAATGTAGAAATCAGATTTCTGTGCCAGCACTCCAAGGTTTACTACCTTTGACTAGACCATGAAAATATAAGAGAGTGTACATGAATACGCAAACATGTTTTTACATGTCAATTAGATTCTTTTCCTATGACAGAATAAAAGACTGTAAGATAAAAGCATTAATGCAAATGGTTTAAACCGGTACTTTACAGTCTTTAGCAAGATTTCACTCTGCATGAAAAAGCACTTAACATTTTCTTGTAAAATATGCTAGATAAAAGCTATTATATTGATTCTTGGTTTTTACCTGTGTATCATTTTCTTCCTCTGGAGCAATGTATCGGGGTATAAGACCAGGAACCGTTGGGATGAAGAAAGGGGCCGACTTGGGAACTTTTGGCGGCTCTCTTGGTTTATTTCTTTTCTGTTAATCAGATGTTTGAGTTAAAATCATCATCGTAATAAGAACATACAGGAATTTTCCTTGTCAAGAGTTTTATTTTTAAAATACTATGAAACCCGTAAGGACTAACTGAAAAGCAAATATATAGGTAAAATGTTTTGCTACTAAATATGAAGCAACTATTCAGAAGAAAAACAACCCCTCTCCCAAATGCCAGAAATTGTAGAAAGCACCATAGTCTTCTATACTGCAAAAACTTGAAAAATATCTGAAAAGTGTGATCGACTTTTGAGATTAGATAAATGCACCTCATGGAACAGGGCAAATATACCTGTCTGTATACTACTATTTTTTGCACATTCCCTCTTTTTCCGGTTATGGGAATGCCCAACAGTGATTTACAGCAGCTTTATAAGCACTTATTAGCTGCACTGCCATGGAAATATCTGCCTTCAGACAACTATTTTGCATGTTGCAGAAACAGTAATGGCAAATGTTATGAAACAGTTCCTCCTCCTCAAGATGTCTTGAACATCCAAGAGAATAGTAAAGACAACTGCCTGGTTTACATTACAGGAGAAATACCCCTTATTTTATTGCTTTAAAAACTACAATCCAAATACTACAGTGGATAAGCAATGGTGTGCCTAATATTGTTACCTTGATAACATCAAGGCTGAGGAGATTTTTCCACCTTGATTCTGGTAATGAGGAAAGGGTCACCAGCTGCTCTCCCAGTTGCTCAGGTGAGACATATTCTACCATTTCATCACATGTTTCTTCATCTTCTGACACATCCACATCTTCCAAGAACAGATATTTTTTATGAACATACATACTTCACATTTATTTTTTTAAAAATCAAAACAACATATTTCTTTTGCAATTTTTGAAAAACACATGCAAAACAGTTAAATACATGGATGCCAGCATAACATATAGCTACAGAAACAATCTTTATTAACCTTATTAAATATTAAAATGTCAAACAACAAAATGCAGAACTGGATAAATAAAATTTTAACAAGGTTTATCTCTGCTTTGGCTGAAATGATATCAAAGCAATTTATAGAAGTCCTACAGGAAGAACAATGGATTACTTTTAAAACTGTTAGCTGCTGTAAAATATATACACAGCAGTTTCAGTTCGGAGTTACAAATCTGTAAAATCTCTGCATTTAAATACATACAATATTCATGACCAGTTCATAGGTATGACTAAAATGGCACATAAAAATTAAAGAAAATCTCAACAATAAAGCACTAATTCACACAACAAAATATATGCAGGCTATCATTACGTTTTCTCTAGCTTTCCTTTGTGGTCTTGACCAAACACCTACTTTCCCTTCCTTTTCGCAAAAGGCTGAAACCATGAATATAATAGAAACGTCAAAAACAACGAAGAATGTAAACCATTAAAAGCTCTAAATATCTAAATAGGAACTTCATCATTACTGAAGCCAGGAAGTGAATTAAAGCGTTCAGCCAGAATCAGTTTAAAGGATTAAAACATTCAAAATTTTAGGATGAAATCCTGCCTCCCTAATTTAAGTATCTAAAATAAATATGTGCTTAATAAAGCAGTCATCATCAAGTATGTTCCTTGCTCTTTTATGCTGTCAATAGCTAGGTGTGTTTCTCCTCCAGATAGACATCTAAAAATAGGCACTGCTAAAGCTGGGCAGACAAGATCCCCACCTAGAGGCCTTCAGAAGCTCAACCATTTCTATTAAATGAATCAGAAATGCAATTTAGGCCTTTCATTGGCAATCTAGCACAGGTACAGAGCAGGTCAACTGAACCCAATTCAGGTATTTACAAAAGTCTGGGATTAAAGAAAGGCAGCAAATAGCACAGATGTTTTTATCACCTATAAAATCTCCTTTGAGATGTGGAGATCATCACAATATGATTCTTTATGTCTGAACATAGAAACACGACTAGATTTTAGTAAATAATATCTGCATATGATCAACTGTGCCAAAAATGGTAGAAGCAATAGAACAGTTCAGAGAAAGAATACCAAGACACAATGAGTTTTCACTGAGGAAGCAAACCATCTTCTCTGTAAAATATAATACCAAACTGAAAACAAAATACTGACGATTACCTTGCAGAGGGCAGGTGCTAGGGCGTGTCACCATAGAAGGTTCATAATCTGCTGGAAGGGGCCGTAGAGACACAAGTGAATATAGAGAACGGTTTGACCTGAAAAGTAAGACAAGCATTTTAAAAACAATTTTCAGGAGAATGGGAACGAGTATTTTAGACATAATTTTTACTGCAATCTAATACTACTGCACTATGGCAATTCACCAGTTTCTATTCAAGATTAGTTTTCCTCATCTACCAGATAAACAAGACATGAAACATAGTTCTATGCATCATCTGATAGTCTGAAACATAAATTATGCTGAAGTATTATTGCCATGAATGCTTCATATATATGGCACTTCGTGGTATGATTACTTCAATCATTGCCATTTACTATATTTACCTGGAATTGCAAAATTGCCTATCTAAAAAGTTTGCTTTGTACTTAATATGTAAGCAAATTATATTAAGCAAATATAAATAATTCATCCTGCTTTCACAGAATTTCAGAGTAGTACTCTTAGCAAATTTTCTTGAGGTTTGGAACATGCACACAAGTCATTCTAGCAAATGACTTTTTCAGTCACTATAAAACAGGGCTAGGTAAAAACATTTGTCATTATTTACAATGAAGCACTTAAGCGTAGAAAGGTCTAAGAATTGAACACCCCTCAGGCAAAACTTCAAGCAATAAGTGTGATCTGAAAGATTGATCTATAGAAAAATGGAAAAAAACCCCACCAAACCACTTAAAAAGTTTACTTAAATTTACATCTGTGCTGTTCCAGCATTAATAAACACAAATAATCGCAATTTCCAAATTCTATTCAGAAGTCTCAGACAATATTGTATACCAGGACAAGAAGAAAAACTCTTCAGAAGTAACACTATATGAGCACTGACATTTCAAGAGGGGGAAAATTAATAGTAGAGTCAAAGAAAAACTTTAGGAATGACATAACAGGAATTTACTTTAGAGTAAGAAAGAAACATTTAGAAGAAACAGTTAATTTAATTATCAGAATAAATTTCTTAGCCACAAGAGATTTCAAAGTTTATGAATCACAACAATACAGAATACTTGTCTTAATTAGAACCAGAGAACACAAAACCCTGGAGAAAACACTTTATAGGACAATTCTCTGCTTGCAATAAAGGTGATTAAAAGAATTCTTCCCCATCTGAAATTCTGTGTTTAAACAGATATATCACATACTCACCATAAATAAATTCCAAGATCATCCACATGGGTTGAAGCTAGAAAATCTCCTGTAGGAGACATAGTAAGGCTCACAGCAGCAGAGTCTACCAAAAAACAATCTATGAGGCTAAGTGGAGAAAAAACAACAGAAATTCTCAGCAACATGAACTCTTTATCTGTGTGTATCTGAATAGCAGCACAAATACAACTGAACACAATCAGCTTTAGCTGATTTTAGAGAATTTTATAGAGGTGAGTGGTTTGTGGAACAGCACAGTGCTGTTCATTTGCTACCTCCTTAGACATCCACATTCTGTGGAAAATATGATGAACCATGTAATCACATTCAACTCCTTATGCCTAACACAACCTTTTTAGTAGCCATCTATTTCATACTTCCCATCAGCTCCATGCTGCTCTGACCTCATCTTTTAATGCTCTGCCATAAATTGTTAATTCCTTCTTTCAAAATACTTCATATGAACCTGATTAACACCAGGACCTAAAGTAAAGAATGAACTGTATAGCGTAAAATTTTATTATCTGCAACAACTTGTTTTGAAATTTCAGCCTGATATGCCATTCCTAGATCATTCCTTTCACTATTGTAGAAAAACTGAAAAAATACCACATAAAAAGAAAATTAAAATATTCAGTAGTATGTGACTATTTTAACAATAAGCCACTTTTGAGTTCTGGATGATGCCATAAGTCCTGGATGATGCACATCCTAGTAGACATTCACTCAAGCCTGGGACCATAGCACTGCTTGTTGTGCTACAAATTTCAGTTACTTCAAATTGTAAGAAGCAGTTAAGTTTGATGAGTAGTTGAGAGAAACAAAAAACAGAGGGCTTGAATTATTTGTTCTCGTTTACAGAATAAAATCAAAAGCAAAGTGAGACATGATGAGAGCAGCTGGTTCTACAAATATGTTCTGTTCACTAAGCATTATTTTTTGAGATTCAACACACTTTTTGTAGTAAATTGAAAACTTTTATAGTATACAAAATTGTTTACCAAACTACATCAACAAATTTCATCAATCCAAATGAAACTATTCTGTGCCAGGTATGACCAAAGTTGCAGAGTGCATAGCACTGCTTTGAATCACTAAAAATCTATTATCTGATATGCTGCTGAAAGAATGCAATGTCAGAAATATCTCAAAGTTACATTTTTGCCTGTTTTTTCAGGGCTCCTGAACCTCTTGCATGTACTTGTCCCAGTTTCATTCTGGGAAAAGACTACTCACAGTGGATCATCAAAGAGTATTTTTGGCACTTGCAAGCATGCACAAATGAAAAATCTAACTGAAGTAAAGACTTACTGTGTTGCTAAAATTAATGTAAGTGAGAATAAGCTTCTATTTAAAAAAACCCAAAAAACTAGAGTATTGCATCCAAATCTGGGGCCATCAGCACAAGTTAGTTATGAAGTTAGAGCAGATCCAAGAAAATGATCAGAAGGCTGAAACATGTTTCCTCTGAAGAAAGGCTGAAAAAGTTGGTTTTCAACCCTGGAAAATAGGAGGCTCCAGGGAGACCTTTTTGTGACTTTTCAATACTTAAAGAAATCTTGTAAGAAAGGCTGAGAAATACTTCTTAACAAAGTCTGTAGTGGCTGGGCAAGGGGCAACAGTTTTGAACTGAGAGGGTAGATTTAGACTGGAAGAATTTATTTTACAATGAGGGTGGTGAGACACTGGCACAGATTGGTGAGAGAAGTTGTGGACAGCCCATCACTCTAATTGTTCAAGGTCAGGCTGGATGTGTCTTTGAACAACCTGGTCTGGTGACAGATGTCCACGTCAGGGGGCCTAGACTATGCTAGAAGGTCACTTCTCAATCATACCATTTTATGATGCTGTCAATACTTCAGCACATTCACCTTACACAATCTTTTGCCGTTTAGGTTACAGTGCTGCTTTCAGGCAAAGAACATTCACTCTGACTCACACTCATGAAAACTACAGGTTTTGTTATTAGACCTTCAGGACTTTTTTTTTTCTGTATACCCAGAAAAAGGCACATATTGCTAGCATCACACAACTAAAATACTGGGTACTTAGTTGTTAGATTATGTGCAACTTTGAATCACTTAGTACAGGCTGATGAATCAAGCCAGAAGGCTTTTTAACTTAACAGATAGAAATGGGATTACAGTAGTTTCTGCTGTGTGGTTTTTAAATAACTCACCATCCAGATGGAAGGTCCCAAGTCTTAATGGTACAGTCCATTGATGAAGTTATTAGCCAACGACCATCAGGACTGAAAGTCTAAAATAAAACCGTATATTCAATACTGACAAGTACTGATCCTAGAGGAGGTCCTGTTTTACAAAGTTCAAGATTAGATTGCTCCCTAACACTGGGATGAAACGGTCTGTCCACAAAACAAAACTGATATCACCTTATTGAAATCAAGAAAAGGACAAAAATGGAAGCTATTTCAGAACAGGTTTAAATTTATGACAGAGGACACATCTGGCTGTTAGTAAAAGCACTGTGGTCCTCACTTCTATGCTAATGATGAAAAGCATTGAGCATAAACTAGGACTTTCAATTAAATCAGAAAGTAAAAACTATTTCAATGAACACTACAAAGCACTATTACGCAAGATGTAAAATAAGGAATTATTAGTAGATTGCATGATCCCAGATTTGTTCATACCTTTTATTTACATGTTGCATCTTTTCAGTATATACAGTTAAGAGTGTTGCAAAATTTTGCTCTTCAACGTGCTTTTCATTCCTCTTAATGCTTTATTTTGTTAAACCCAAAATTACCTTGTTGCAAATTTATATTAAAATCTCAAAGCACACTAAAAATACATGACCATTCAAACTCTATACACTTCATCTTGAAAATTAACATGGCCAAATTGCTTTAAAGCTGAACTACAACTTTACTATTCACAATTGAAGGCAGTACAGTGACTTAACAGACACAGAGAAATACACTATCTTTAAAATGAATTGGTTATTTGTACCTGTCACCTGTTAAAGAAAATGAGTTAACAATTACCATGTCATTAATCTGTCCATGGTGTCCTGAGAATGTCCTGACAATCTTCCTGGTTTCTATATCCAGAACACTAATACTGAAGTCATCAAAGGCAATTCCCAGAATACCACTGCCAAGAATCAATAGCATATATGATAGTGAATACTCAGAGACGAAAAATAAAACCAACATGCTAACACTGCTCCAAAAATCATTTATCCTGACATAATCTCAGATAAACAGTATTACATTTCTTCAGTGTAATAAAATATCCTGTAGTCACTTTCTTTTGTCATTTAGTAGTCAGTTTTATTTCAGTACATCAGAAATTTAAACTTTATTAGAATATTTGGTTGCTATCCTAGGATTACGTACTTGAACCAAAAAATATATGCACATGAAATAACTTCAGCTTCTTACCTGTCTCTGTGAAGCAGAATTCCACTCGGAGAAGAAGAAAGCTCAGTGGAGTAAACCAGATCTTTAGTTTTAAATTTCCAAAATTTTATTAATCTTTCACTACCAGCTGTGATTATCAGCTGATTCAATCCATCCACTGCTACGCCCCTAATGGCCCCTTCATGTGCTGTGAAACAAGGGAAAAGAAAGCTGTATTTCAGATTTAAAAGGAGCTAGAAATCAGCAGAATGCCACACAATATTCTGTATGGCTTCATCTAACTCCACGAAATGAGCAGTAAGTGTATGACAAAGAATTCTAAAGCCACCTGACTAGACTGCTCAAATATTAGAGTTTTCTTTACCAGTATAGAGCCAAATTGCTTTCAAGTAAGGACCTAGAATACAATACAAAAGCTGTGAGTAATTGAAGCTGAACATTCGCTTTTATTTCTGCTTTTTTCTCTGGGTTTTTTTTTTTTTTTTTTTGAATGTGAAAGAGAGGCTTTTTGAATTACTTATGGAATGCCTCCAGGGAGCCTAACACTCCAGACAAAATTTACAGTTTCAGTTTTGGCACAAAGACCTGGAATTTTCCTAGGGTACTTTACACTGCAGTATAAAGATAAGGCATAGCTCCACTGGTTCTGGATCAATTTCGTTTTTTTAATCTATGCCTAAGGCTACTGGCCCATAACCAACTCAAAATTCACCCCACCATCAAACAATGATGTTATTAGGAGACCATTCCATGTTTGTTATGTTAGATGGCTTTTAAAACCAGTTAAGCTTTAAGGGTTCATCAAGACTCTTTCCTTGTTTCTACAACAAGAAAAATCAGATCACAAGGGCCCTAATATAAATTGCAGATGTGCAAAGCAATAACAAGCATATGAGGATAAATGACGTAAAATATATATGTACACAATCATTAGAAGGAAAAATCTGAACACTGTCACTTGCATTAAGTCCTAAATTTGCAGCCAGGAAATTGAAAATAATAGTCTATGTAAAGAACTGGACTTGCTTAGGATTTCAATTTCCCATGCACATAAAGTATCCTTTCATTTTTAAGTAGGGAGCACAAAACAGATGGGAAAATTTATCTCAGAGGTAGAACCCTAAAACAAGAAGCCAAGTACTGGAAATGAGTTTATCTCAGGAAGAGATGAGGGCAGAGGATCCCATTTTAGTGCTAACCATTTTGGTAACTGACAATTTTGTGTTAATTAAGAGAAAACATATGCCAACATCAGACCTGTTGAAACTAGCAGGGATTATGCCCTTCAGAGTAGGTTTCAAATTACTTCTGATTGTTAAGTGCAAGATGGGACAGTGTAGGGTAATTAGAGAAACTGAAGAGATTCTCGAATTCAACTCAGAAGCTATGTTAAATTTTCTAGATGACACAACACCAGGCTGTTGCTGTTCTGTTAAGTCAGTATTTTCAAACTGTAGCAATTCTTACCTCTTTCTTTGCCGAAACACCCTCTGTGAATTCCAGACTGCATGTTATACACATCTACCTGTCCAGTTGACAGCCCAATTACAGCAAAATTCCCACATGAGGTGATGTCAACTGCCTTTCAAATTAAAAAAAAAACAAACAAAACAACCCACCATCTATGAAAACATTTTTTAAGTGTACATCTAATTAGCAAAGTTGTTAGAATATATATCAGAAATAAAAAATATTATTTTTAATTATTTTTTTCAAGGAAAATTTCACAGAACAAACGACAGATTACATATGAAAAGAGTAGACAGAAGAGCTTTTGTAATATGCAAGTAATCAATGAGTAATAAATGTAACAGTGCATGTTATGAAGGATAATGAAATACTGACTTACTGACATCCTACTGTAACCTAAATGACTAACCTATATAATCAAGACAAATTTAATCCCTAAGATAAAGTGCATCAACTACATGCCTCTTTTCATGCCCATATTGCCAACAGCACCCTAAAATAGGGTAAGTTCACACAGAGTTTAAATAGTAAGAAATAAAGAAGCAATGGTCTAGCTGTATTTGGAAAGACACTGTCCAAATAATATGGTACTTAAAAGAAAAACAGGTTTTTACATCTTAACTGTCCTTGTCTACCACTTAATTACTAAGCATAAGGTCAGAAAAGCAGCGTATCAAGACACAGTAGTAGGAATGCCTGGCACATGAAGCATGCCACAGGAACTACGTGTCTTGCAAGCTCGTAAGCCTCAGGAAACATTTATCTCTCTTTCACTGTTAGACTTTCATTTGTGTCCAGCTCAAGTTACTGTAGCTCAAAGCAATTGTAGAGGGAATATTCTGCCTGCAATTTGGAAATATGTTTTTCTGTATTGCCAAAAAAAGTATCTTCAGTAATTTGCATTCACAGAGTAAGTTTATCATCACAGGCATACAATCCACTCTATCTCACTGCAACAGATTAAAGGTAAACACCACCCACTTATCTGAATCAGAAAATAAAATCTGCACTTAATTTGGATGTTTCAGAAAAAAAAATGCACATGCAGCATGTTTGTTAAGACCATATACATTACAAAATAGCTAGCCAGACACTGAGCTGGCAGAAAGCACTTTGCAAAAGCAACTAAAACATGTCTAGACAGTGCTTTTGCATTCTAAATATTGCTTCCATACAAACAGAATTCCAAATAACATATACCGTAAGGCTGAAGAAACATTATCTTAAATAAACTTACTGTTGCATATATATCTATAGGCTTATGTTTGCTGAATTCTTCTGGCCTCAGTTTATGAGCTCCCATGGAAGTTTTCTGATAGTTCCAGGTTGTACAGGTTATATACCCTTGATGGCAGGCAACAATACCATCCCAGTCACTCTGATGTGCCACTTCTGCAATGTAACACATACTCTTTTTAGAAGCAATCACTCTAAAATCAAATAAGCTATTCTGGCTTCATATGAAAGAGTACTTTGAAATACTTTTAGGCAGAAGAGTTCATATTTAGTGTTCTTGTTGGACAAACTATTTTGAGGCTACAAGCTTCAAAAAACTATCATTCAGAAAAGATACCTGGCAAATCTTTGTGCATATGCTAGTGTAACTAAAATCCTAGTAAAACCATAACCATTTTTAGTATGTTTTTTATATGGGGGGGGGGGGTGTGTGTGTGTCTGTGTGTGTTTGAATGTATTCAGTTTGAAAAGCACATTGAAACTGAAATGCTTTAAACTGCTCAATCTGTACACATTTCCAGCTGAATCTCTTCACTGTTTCTTCAGCTGCTGAAGCAGCAAGAGCAGCCACCACGTTAACAACTTAAAGCAGGGTTCAAGAGCTAAGTCTGCATAATGTAGCAAAAGACACTTCTGCAGTTGAGGGAAAACTGTTCCACAAAAGTTCAGTATCCTAACTTTGTAGTAAAATATGGTATGGGGTGATCTAAATAATGAGCAAGTTTGCTCTTTTTTTTCTGGAATTTATATATTAAAAATAAAAAAGAGAGCTTAAAATTAGGTATTGTACAAGCTGGTTCACTTCAACAAATAACAGTATAGCAAAAAAGAAACAACTCTAACTAAAATGTACTTAAATAAACATTTTGTTGTCTCCAAACATATTTGCAGTAGTTCTACCACCTTGAAGGTAATAGACCATTGATCAGGCAGGTCTAATATTAATTTTAAAAGTGCATATGTATGTATATATACACATATTTGCAGCAAGTATGTACAGGTAGTCTGTTTAACTGAAGGCTGCAGATACAAATACCCCATGTAGTCAAATACCCCATGTCTATCAAAATTGACAATATAAACCTTTGCCTCGGAAGAATAGCTACACTTAAGACAAAACAGACTTCAATTCTGAAGAGAAGGTCATTAATTTAATGAAACACATTTTGATGAAGGAAAGATAATCACAATTCTGCTTCAAAAAGTTATGTTGGATATTTGCATATGTATTACAAATGAACAGAATAACTGAAATCTTTGAAAAGGGACTCAAAGGAACTGGGGAATTAAAATCAGCCACTATAAGATTTCCCCAGCTGACAAAGATGTATTATTAATATGTAATATGTATTATTACCCAGAAGATTCTGGCTCACATAAAGGAGATTTTTAAGCCAGAGCCAGTTAAACCTAAAGACGTTTGAAATAAAATGCTCTTTTTTTAAATAATAGAGAAGAATTTACCAAGTAAAATGTCATTTTCAGCTGTCACTCAACAGCTTATAAAGGGGCAGAGAATCTCAATCATCCCCTCTTGATACAGCATGGGCTTTCAAAACAGCTGTGCCTCGGAGGGTTAAAATGGAGACATGAGTTCTATAATGTATCTCACAGACTACTTACCTGAAGCAAAGACTGTAATTGGTGGAAGTGCCATCGTATCAAGTTTAAGACCTTTCTTTTTAGATTTCTTCTTGTTAATTGAACCTTAAAAAAAAATATTTAAGTGAATCAATCTCATGGCTAGATCTGAGAACAATGGTTTAGAAAGGACTTTTTACTAAATGTAGTAAGAAAAATCTGGCTTGCATTAACAAAGCATTGCTGTTGCCTACGGTTTGAAGAGCTAAGAACATATATACAGAGTTCCTGCAAAAATTCATGTGATGCTGAGAAAATCGCTAGCCTGTTACATTCACAGAAGTACTGCTCAAGCATTTGTTCCATCTGGGTCAGAAATTTCAAATTTATGCCCAAAAGATATACAATCAATTAATCTATGTCTGTCTATTCAAACCTATTGGAATAGTATCTATCAAAATATATATATATTTTAAAAAAAAGAACTATTTTAGTTTTTCTGAGTCTCTGAACTGTACAAGAAAATGTCCCTTAAACCATGGCATAGTGTGGAAGATTTCTTTTTAAATTAAACTCTACATTAAATCAAAGGAACTAAAAGTAAAGAAATATGAATTAATTAATAATTTTAGTCAACTGAATAGAAGTGTGATGGTATAAATACTGATAATTACGTATTATCAAATATCAGTTACCACTTTACACATTTTTAATACAAAAATGATGCCCTATGTTTCTCACAGTGAAGTAACATACACAGCCAAGCTACAGAACATTTCTTAAGTACAAATAAATCTAACACCTTCCATACATCAAGAAGGACTGAGTCTGCAGAACAGCTGAGGTGAATATTTTTCATGCAACAGTTGGAAGAGAAAATAAAGCCTTTCTAATGGTTTAACTCCTGTTTACATAAATGCTTTTCAGGGCTTTTTTTTTTTTGCCAGTGTTTGTACTTTCACTAAAATACTTACCACGTCCTAAACTTTTATTGAACTTCTCATGTACTGTTGAAAAAGACTGCAGTGTTCCATCTTGACCTGACAAAATATTAGCAGAGAGCAGTGAAGGGCAAAGATCAACTTCCCTTTACTCATAAGCTGTCTGAGCAAGAAAAGCAGAAGATAAACACTAAGAAACCTCAAACACCACAAATAAAATATTTACTAAAAATTCTAGTCCAAGAAAAAATTTCTCACTATGAAGGTGGTGAGGCAATGAACAGGTTGCCCAGAGAAGCTGGTGGATGCTCCATCCCTGGAAGTGTTCAAGGTCAAGCTGGATTGGGCTTTGAGCAACATGGTCTACAGGAAAGTGTCCCAGCCCATAGCAGGGGGGTTGGAACCTGATGATCTTTAAGGTCCCTTTCAACCTAAACCACTCTATGATTCTATGAGACAGGTCTACTTTGTGGGGAAGACACGGACAGAAAAATCAAACTGCACAACACACGTAAAATTAAAAGCACTGAGATGATTTTTAAAAATCTGAAGAATCACAAAATGTTTTTACTAGGCCACTTCAGCCTCTGTGCCCTCTCCATGTGTTTCAGCACAGTCAACCAAGCAGTGAACTGCAAAAGCAAATGTAAAGATTTGTTAAGCAACTCTTGATTGTCACTGTGGTTCATATGCTGTGAGCTAAATTAAGGAACTAGCTACTTGAATTCAAGTTACTATTTGAAAGATCAGCAAGAGATGTAACGTTTGTCAAAATGTAGTGTGATGTTTTCAAACATTGCCCACATAGACACTTTCATTACTGCGAGATGAATTATGAGTAATTATGAATAATTAAAGATTAGATGAAAAGTCGCTATTACTCCATTATTGAAGTGTTCTGGGCCACAAAGCAACCTGATCTAGTACCTAATTTTTTAATTTATAGATTTTTACATATGTGAGTTTCTAAGGAAGGATAACCACTTAAGCATTTTTATACCTTAAGATTAGTATCTTGGTAAAAAGTGACATTGGAAATATACATTATAGACACAATTGAGCTGTAGCAACTTACAAAGACATCACAAAGCTTGCTCAAACTAGTGGGAAAAGTGGATTGGCTCCTCTAAGTTACTAAATACCTTATGCTGCTTAGTTTTTCCCTGTCACAACAGAATTTCCCTAGTTGTTACAGGTTACAGGTTTTACCCAATTCCTTAGGAGATACTGAAACATTTTTTATTAACTAAACATAAATAAGGATGACAAAAGTAAATCCTAAGCCTTTCTGCCTGTAACTACTTTTCAGCCTACCTGTTGATACACATTCCTCTAGGGAAACTGTGAAATAGTTTGATGCAGTAATAATGCTAACGTCTACACTAATGACTTACTACACTTCATAAATAACAAACATAACACAAGAAATATAATCTATTATTCTAATAAAACAAAGACACTTAGCTCTGTACATTTTCTTTATCACAGCAGGAAGTCAGCCTGAATAGTAAGAATGAGGATTTCATACCTGCGCTAAGAATTTGCTCTCCATTTTGCCCATGGTATCTGATTTTTGTTGGTGGTGCACTATGTCCCATTCGGCTTCTCAATATACGGCCTGTACCACCAGGTCCATCAAAAATCCACACCTGCCTCCCAAAAAGAAGCAGAAAAATTAAGCTGATAAACATTGCCTTGCCAATAATTATACCTCTTCGACAGTGGAAAAGGCTTAGCTGGAAGCCGTGTGGCAAACTTCACACACACATTGGCTTTTACCCTTTTCCACCACAGCAGCTGATTGTTTGCCACTGTTCATTCTGCCTCTTCACCAAAAGCCAATCAGAGGCATCAGAGCACACAGGGCACAAGGGACTTTTATCAACAGCAACTGCTCATGATCCAAAACATTATAAAAATAGTTTAGGATATAAAGCACGATTCTGGAAAAGTGGATCCAAAGCTTTGTTCTTCAAGGCTACCACGAAGTAAAAAATGAATCAATGACACCATGGTAGTGAATCATTAAACTGCCCCACTACAGATCAACTGAGAGCAAACAACTTCATTGAGTTTTGCTGTATTTACTTCAATCCAAACTAAACATTTACAATTTGGAGGAGTACAAGAGGAAAAAAACAATGTAAGAGCAGATATCAGCAGCTATTGTAACTTACCCGTATAGCATTATCAGCACCATTAGTAATAAGAAGTGGCTCTCCAGGGACAAACGACATACCAGCTATTGCTGTGGAATGGGCATCTTGCATCTGACACAGTATTTTCTTCTCTTCTAGATCCCACAAACCAATGTGTCCAACTGGGCTACCAGCTGCCATTACTGGGTGTCCATCTGCTCAAAAAGAAAAAAAAAAAGTTCAAGAGGTTTGTGTATTGACATTCAGCTCATCCTTATCAACTTCTCACATCTTGAAACTGATGTCAGAAAAAGCTGCAATCACAATAAAAAGAATTCTCAAGCTGATTCTAAAAATTAGATATTTTCTAACTGAAATACTCTAGTATTTCAAACAGAAAAAGAACAAAGTTCACTGATCATAAAAAATAGGATGTTTTCAGATCAGATAGTAACAAATGTATCTACATCTGACACTGGAGGTTTTGCTTGAAAGCACAAGAGATACTGTATCTGCACCATTTTCAAAAGTTATTCTATACCCCAGATTCTTCCACTTCAAGATGTGATAGCTAATGTATCACCATTCTAGAAGTTCACAGTTCGTTTTTTAAATCCCCTAAAATTTTTGGCTGAACAACTTGAAAAAATAAATTCCAAAAGTTGATTACATGTTTATTAAATCACTCCAAGCAATAATTAAAACCTCAATTCACAGAGGTTTCTACTTAGAATCATAGAATCATTTGAGTTGGAAGGGACCTTAAAAAAACCTTAAAAATCCCCATGGGCAGGGACACCTCCCCACCAGAGCAGGTTGCTCAATACTTGTTCTATCCTCTCTAATATGAAAGAGATAAACACATAGTACTAACTTCTAAAGCATACTACAAATAATATAAGTTTTAAAACTTATCATATTAAGATAAAATTCCACCAAACATCCTGCATAATTGTCAATTAATATTTTCCCTCCAACAAAAGAAAAAGGCAGCTTCCAATTTGCAATTGGATAACTAAACCATAGGTAACTAAACCAGACAGGTCTAGGGCTTTCCCTTTCAGTAAAATTTCACAGATGCGGTAATTTGCCAAGTTCGTTTTAATTCAGATGAAGAGCAAAGACTCAAATTACTCAAAGACTAAAGTAAGTTCACGGGATAAAAACAACCAAGTTATATTTACACTAAATTTCCTAAACATAAAGACAGGGAGAGACTAGAGAACATCTGAAAGCCACACGTTCAAGCAGGTGACGACAGTTATTTGACTTTATTATCATTTTGAGTTAATGACAAAAAGGCACTCTTTCCACTTCTTACAAACCCTTCCCCAAGTCTCTCCAGTAACATTCTTCCTCAACATGGTCTGCATCAATCTATATTCTGTTAAGATTTGCAAGTTTGTCTATTCAGATTGGGTTCAGTATCAACAGTATCCTACACAGGCAGGATCAACATTAAAGTAACTAGCTTTAGTAGTCTCTATACACTCATTAGAAAAAAAAACCAAAAAAGCTGTGAATATAAACAGTGTTCCCCAGTACAACAGTCAACTATTAACATTCTAAATTTGTTTTGGAGGGGGAAGACACTACTGAGAAGTAGGTTTAGATACTAACACTCCAGAGTACTGATTACTCTGCACTAACTCTGATAACTGCACACTGTGTTAGTTCTTGGCACGTTGTAAACGCAAGCTGTCTAACTTTTCTTTGAAAAAGGAGTACTGTATGTCACACTTCCTGTAAACTATCAGTAGACACGAAAATGCTGTAAAACAGCCAATATGATGAAGATGTATGATCTCCCTTACTTATTGGTAACTTTTCCAGATTACCTATAGCCTTTGAAGACTAAAACTTTCAGCCTAAATTCTGGTTCTGAAATGACTTATCAAAACATATTTGCCTACCTTCTACTTAGCTTTTTAGCTTATATTTTTTCACTAAAAATCCTACGACTTACCTGTACGAAAAGATATTGCTGTGATGGGGCCCCAGTCTTGTTGAAATTTCATCAGAGTTTCATCAAACTTAATATTATGTACAATGATATGACCAGATACAAGACCGACTGCAACAACATCCACTGCTGGAGCCTACAAAAAAAAAAAGAATAGCAACAAAAACAGATAACGGATGGTTTGTTGCTCCACTACTAAAACCAGTATGTACAAGACAATGTATCTAAGTCCAGGACAAACAGTAAAGAAACAAACAAGGCATCTTGCATGAGATCTTCAGTCTGTAATACCTTAACACATGACTGAACATCTGATAAATCTAAACAAAAAATGCAAAATTTTGCACTTTGTCTCCATTGGATTAAACAATTCTGTTTCCAGAAGCTGGAACTCTTTTAAAAAACACCCCACTGAGTTTTTGGCAGTTCTGGTAGACAATTATACACCCTGCCACATGGCTCTATATTTTACAAATTTTATCCAGGACAACTGTAGACCATTTTCAAAGACGTTATCAATGCTACCAAGAAGTTTTAATTAATTTTTATGTCTACAATATACAAAGCAAATACAATTAGAGAATCTTGAGTTAGCAAAATCTAAATTTTATTAATCTCCAAAGCAAAATAAATTTTGAAAAAAAAGCTACCGGTGTAACAGAAGTCACATTATACACCTGCATCTTGCAAACACACTATTTCTGTGAATTCATTACATCATTCAGTGAATGAAACTACAGATGTGATGAACACAAAACAACTAAGATGATGAATACAACAGAGCTAGGACTGGAGGAACAGCAGATAAGAAGCCCTCAAGTCTATCTCTCTTCAATGTCTTCAATGCTCAAGAGAGGGCTATTAAAATTATCTGAGATAATACACATCATCCTAACTGCTGTAATTTTAAACAATAATATTTTGCCCGCTACTCTGGACCTATCACGTTAGAAAAAAGATAACAAAAATACTAACTTGTTCAAGAGTTGTAACTGCTGAGCGCCATCCTGGAAATGAGTATAAGAGTTTGCTGAGAAACAAACAAACAAAAAATACGTATCAATTAACCTTTGGGAATATTCCACAACAAAATGGATGCTTTATACACAAATACACAGAAAAGTGCATCATTTTTCTGTCCTATTATATCAGGTAAAAGGGAAAAAGCCCTGTGATACTAATAAGTAAGGTTAAAAATAAAATTTATGGTTAATTTTAAATTAAAAGGTTAGTGCCGTGCATTCATACTGCGAAGGTGACATAATTCCACAGCATGAATAGGGAGGAAGATTCCTTCTATGCCGGTTGCTGCCCACACGTTTCTGTTCTGAATGCACCTCTTTAAAACTCTTAACATTCAAAAAGCCAGTCTTGGTCCAACTTCAATAAAATCCTCCATTTGCACAGTAACTTCCCTAGATGAAGACACTAATGCATATTACAAGCACAGCCCATCTTCTTTCCATCAGATATAGTAACAGCCAAAATGCGAAGGAGGACTGTTCACTGACACACAGTCATGTCCCCAACAAGGGTGCAATCATGAAGACCACATTTAAAAACAGATATGATTAAAAAGCTATTCCTTCACCGCTGACTACTAGCAGCCACGTGTTACCACCACTCACTTTCCTCTCTTACCAGAGACCATTATACTTTCTCTTCAGTTCCTTCATTATTATTTTTTTTTGTCTAATTGTGCCCATACCTACCTACAAAATGATCCACATAGGGAACAAACATACTGCTTAGCAGAGCAACACTGTAAAAGAACAGTAACAGTCTGTATGTTTTTACAAGATTACAAGAGAAACTAAGGAAGGCTTTTTGTTGCCTAGGATGTATTGCATCTCAGATGGTGCAACAGGCACTGAAGAGACACAGGAGTTCTAGAAGTAGACACATTTACTTTCCTGTATTTTTAGGTTATTCCTGTGTCCTGATTTATATAGCATATAGAGCATATCCAAAACTTTAGCATATGAAACAAAAAAATTAATAGTGATATAACTGAAAGTATACAGTATTTACAAGAATAAAACACTGAACTATGCAAGCTGATCTAAAACCTATTTGCAATAGGTACATTAACATGCAGGGAAGTTCCCTGCAGCTGTAACTTTCATGAATTAAGAAAGCAGCTGATGATAGCAGCCATGAAATACAATTCAGACAGTGCTCAAAGACAACTACATGTCTACACATCTCTTATTTAAGTACAAGGATCAAACACTAGGATCCTTATTTGACTACAAGGATCAGTTACCTCCACACTACCTGTCATCACTTCCAAAAGCACCAAAAAATTAAGCCTGGAAGACAGGAGGCAGAAGGCCTGAACATGTATTTACTATTAATTATTTTCATGGGAAAGCTACGTGATTCCAAGAAATAAGAAAAATAACAACATAATTATATAAAAAAAAAATCCTGAACAATTCCTGACATTTTGCAGGGAGAGTAAACAACACGCAACTTGAAAGGCATCAGCATTCAGGGAGCAGCAGCATTCTTTGTTCCTGGAGACAGACCAACTGAAAACTTGTGCCAAAGAAGTCAGTAAAAGATTCCATGTTCAAAACCTGCTGTGCTTTTAAGTATTATTTGTTGCATATGAAACTACTTGGAGCGTGAAGTATACTCAAGTTATTAAGAATCTTACTTGGATTTTATATTCCACAGCTGCAAGCTCCCTTGTTCACTCCCCAGGAGAATTTTATTCAAATAGGTGCTGGGATGCAGAACTGCAGAAACTGCAAAAGTGGCCTTATCGAAATCCACTTGAAGATACTCCTCTACAAAAAAGTAAGAAACAATGTTAGTGTGGCTAGCCCTACAAATCTGCAGGCTTATCATTCCTTGGTAAATGTAAAGGCAGAATGTTTACTCTGTACAAATCCCATAATTAGTGTTTCTTGTATTAAAGAATTAGCTAATGTGTAACAGGAGAAGCTAAACTTGTCTACGTTATAACATCTGTTGGCTTGAAGGTGTATTTTTTCCCTATAAGCATACCTAGCACAACAATGCTGGCAAAACTGTAGTGATTTCTATCTTTCTGAAGGATTCCCGCTCCTGCCTGAGCAAAACACCCCATCTGATTAGCATGCCTTTTGTTTGTTATAGCAACTTCAAATCTCTAGAGCCTCAACGCAGCCACTTTCGAGACCCAGCATCCAGGGAATGACACTGGTCACAGCAATGAGAATGCTTTCTAAATAAGAAAATTCGTGGCTCTGAATCAGGATTTCCTAAGGCATGAGAAAATGCCGACACAATCAAAAGATTATTCACAAGAATTTAGCCTTACTCAGAATGTTAAATATCAAGGATTCCAGAGATGGTGCCAAAGCTACTCTACCACAGACTTTATCAGAAAATGGAACACTAAAATGCAACTTCTGTATAAGCATATCTCTTTACACATATATGGAACCTTACTGGGTCTCTGCATGTGGTGCAGGATTCATTCATGAAAAATTACTGCAGGATTAGGACTTCAGATTACAACTTAACTAGCATTATCATTTAAGGATTTTTTCCTTTTTAAAGAATAAACTACTTCTGAGCATCTGCAATTAAAAAAACCCTTTTTAAAAGATTACTGAATGTTTAATAATGTTTTCCTATAAAGTCGTAAAAAAAAAAAAAAAAGAAGAAGAAAAAGGTGGAAGTGTCTCTGACCTTCTGCCTGTATATCCCAAACAATAAGAACATTATCAACATCCACAGAGATGACATGATCACCAAAAGGCTGCAGAAGATGTATCCTTGCTTTGTGACCTTCATAGGTATGAACCACCTATAATTTCAAAATAGAAATGTTGTCAATATAAGCTGTTCAGGTAGCATATCATGTTAACATAATACTTGAGGACAGCTAACAAGTCAGCAACAAGTTTAAATACATGGAAAGGCCACGCAACTTTACATAATCTTCTCTGATATTTAAAACTGCTGGCAAAAAATATTTTAACTAAATGAATTTAATTCTTTATTTTCGTTTTAATTAACTTAATTTATGTGAATAGTAACTTATTTTTTATCTTTAAGTAACTACTTACTTATTACAATTAATACATAAAACACAGGTCAGCCATTACAGTTGTTCTTACATTCTCCCATTTTAAAAATTTTTATTTCTCCTTCTACAGTTTTTGCGTCCCTACAATTAAAGCTATTAAACACATATGGAAATAGACATTTGTAGAAAATGTAACTGTCTTGAAAATACAAACACTCCACAACTAGTTTGCATTAATAATTATTAATAATTTAATATTAATTAATAAAAACCTCTTTGTTCCTGGCAAAAGCATGGAGAATATTGTCGTAAGAAGCAAATATCAACATGCGGTCCGCTGCCAAACATGTAATGTCTTGTGGCAAAGCATTACCTGTTAAAGAAGCAGAAGAAAAGTTTAACGTGTTTCATGTTCATAACAAAATAAAAAGCCTGACAGGGTACTTTTTTTAGCATGTGTCCCACCAAGAAAGCTCTCCTGTTGAATTTGTTGGAGAAATGTACTCATTTCAAATGAATGCAAATATTACCATAAATACTATCACACTAGTAACAACATAAGTAACATCACACCGATAGATCACAAGGCATTTCTTTTGAAAAACACTTACTAATAAATTGACTGAATTGCCACTGTAAGTAAAGGCACATATCAGCTCTGTGAGGGCTTATGAAGAAGTTATCCCAAGATAACACTTCTGCAGACTATCAGAGCCCCACAGCCCACTGGACTGGAAACAGAAATGATAAATTCAAGTCTCAGCATTAGCAATGCCTATTAGTCTGCAGCCCTGGAAGCTAATGACCCACTCCTACACCCATTTCCTGATTACAGCTCAAGACACTATGAATTTACCACTCCTGCTCTAACAATACATCTCACTCCCCATTTTGTGACTGGTTCAGAAAGAGCACCCTTATTGTGACCTGCTACTTCACCACCTCAAATGGTAAAAGAGCCACAGCTCCAGATCATAGTGAAAAGCTGCTGGTGTGGTCCTAAATGGTGGAAAATTAAAAAAAAAAATTAAAAAACCCCAAAAAACTCTTGAGAAAAATCTTAATCTATAAAAATGTAAAAATGCAAATGACAGTGCTTAATGACTGCACAGAGAAACACCAGATCATAAATCAAGGTCACTGTGGGAGTGTGCCTATGATACAAGCTTACATGATCACACAGCAGCCTTCCCTACAGGATTGCTTTGTATTGTCCTGTACCCTTTGCTGCACTGCAGCACTGCTTCAATGGGAAGAAATAAAAAAATTTAAAAAGGTTGCACTTTGTGAGAGGTTTAATGTGTTTGAACACATTATGACATGTTCCCACCTCTGAAGTGACTTAGGTCTATAATCAGCTTACAGACACCTGGTACTCCACATGAGCTCTATGCAAGTCTACTTAGGCCAAGACAGCTTTCAATTAAAAAGTTCAAAGCATATATCATCAACAAACCAACAACACCACAAACACATCGTTCATTTTTTCAACCGCAATTTTATACATAAACATATCAATTTCTCAGAAAGCTTAAATGATTACACCTGTAAGAAAATGTAACCCATGGAAAAGGATTTCACAGAATATGAAACATTTCTACGATTTTGCAGGCTGAAAACAGAAGTGACGTTTATGTGTTTAGAGTGGATCACTGCCGATCTCCTAAATCTAATGCCGGGCGTGACAGTTATTCTCAAGTTTGTAAGTGCTTTTTTAATGAAAAATACTTTGCTTTAGGAGGTCTGTGTAAAAATGCCATGGTACACAGCTGTAAAAACCCTATTTTTCAAGGCAGCCTGCATCTCACTGAATCATCATTTCAGTTTGGAAATGATGGGGGGACCTTTGGAAATCAGCTAGTTCAACCTCCCACCCAGTTCCTCCCAAAGCTGGAAAACTGGATTATCATCAGTACTAGATGGGGTTAATTGCAACTATGTCCATCTGAGTCTTGAAAACTTTCGGGGAAGGAGATTGCTCAAGCTCTACACTGTATCACAGGTCCCTCTCAGTCAGGGCCCTTTTTTCTAACCCTCACTGCGACCCTCTCAAGCTGCAATCTGTGGCTGCTGCCCATTCTTCTTCTGTCTACCATTACCACCATAAATTCAGCTCTGGTCTTCATAATTCATAAATTCAGCACAGTCTTCGTAACTGTGCTTCAGGTAACAGGCTGCCTCTAGGTCACCACATATTTTTCCCTTTGCAAGAAACCACACAAATCCAGTTACTCTAATGTCTCTTTTCACACTGTAGCCCCCTGACTCCCCAGTTCCTCAGCATTGCTCCTGAAGGAGAAACAGGAGGGTGAGAACCACACTAGCTGGGTATGGCAGTCCAGGTATGGCCTCACCAGCACGGAGTACAGAAGAATAACAGCGTTGCCTGATCTGCTGTCCACCTTTATAACATAGCTCAGCACATGGTTTGCTATATTCATTTATTCAGTTACTACATTGTTGGTCCACGTTCAACCTGGCACCAGCACAGCCCCAGGTCCTTCTCAGCAGGATGCCACACAGCCCATCAGTTCCTGGCTTGTTCTGTCCCAGGTGCATGATTTTGTACTTGCCCTCGCTGAACCTGGCGAGGTTTCTGTTGGCCCAGGCCTAGCCTTTCGCAACACCTCCACTGACTGAAGCTCTGCCATTCTGAGTGTTAGCTACTCCTCCTAAAATAGCTTCGGCTGCAAATTTTTATTAAGACTGCATGCCATCTGATCACCCAGGATGCTGCTGAAAGTGCTGAACAATATGGGCCCTGTTGTTTGACAGCTAAGGGTGCCAGGCTTTGTTATGAACTGCCAAGTGCACGTCAAGTCGTAGATTCATACCCTTTGTATTCAGCAGTCCAGCCAATTTTTAACACTCCCTGAAGACTTTTAGTCCCACCCTCACCTGTTCTGTTCCTGTAATTATTTTCCTCCTATAACACAGCCTTCTAGTAACCACAAAAACAGGACCTGAACCAAAAGCTTTATTCTCCTTAAGGCCTAGGGGTGTTCTTGGAAGAACAAAATTACAAGAACAGAGTTTCACAAGGCATACCTCCAAGAGAATTAAGTTACAGTTTCAACAGTATTCTTATTTCCAAATTGATATCTGATATTTCTGAGACTCCTTTCAACGTGTTCCAGTGTAAATATCAGTACATACAATTAATTTTCCATTTTTAAAGTTGAGAATGAAGTACAGATGTCAGATGTGTTAAAAAAAGCCCAAACAACCAAACGGGAATGAACAATCTGTGCATACTTACTCACAGCCACAATACCAAGCTTATTCACCTGCAATGAAAACATTAGAAAGGCATTTTTAGTGACTCGTTGCAATGAATTTGATATAAGCAGAAACTCATAATTCTAGGAACCTAGATTAGCAATTTGGATGCCTCACAAGACAGAAAATTGATTGGTTTTAGTTTACAACAGTACCTACAGGAAGATCTACAGAGGGCAGTTCAAAAGGGAATGGGACAATACAGTTGCCAAAAGACAACCATACAGCACCAGTGAGTTGTGCTTTTTAATATACTTTAGCCTACTTGACAGGCAACTAAGCACATGTTTAGACAACTTGCTGAGTTTGGGCAAATTTATTTTCACGTCATCTCTGCTTCTACTTTATTTCCACTACAACCGGACCATGTTATTATCTTATCTCTGTTCACCCAAAATGCGTTAGTTACCGACAACCTGCGTACTGACAACCATTACTAATTTACTTCAAAGACTGTGGAGAAGACTGACAGAAGCAACCACAGTAACGACTACCATAAAGGCACAGGAAGATCTATGCACTCTGCTGTAATCACTTGGTGTCAGGTCTGGTTTGCAAGTGGTTCTACATGCTGCAAACGCTTTTAGGGTACAGCAAGAATCATAGAATCATCTGGGCCGGAAGGGACCTTCAAAGGTCATCTAGTCCAAACCCCCTGCAGTCCCAGGGAGACCTCCAACTAGACCAGGTTGCCCAGGGCCTCGTCGACCCTCACCTTGAATGTGGGGCCTCAGGGAAGGGGACTCAACCACCTCCCTGGGCAACCTGTTCCATTGTTCCACCATCCTCATAGTAAAGAATTTATTCCTAAAGTCTAATCTAAATATGCTCTTCTCCAATTTAAACCCACTAGCCCTTGTTCTGTCATTGCTGGCCTTTGTGAACAGACTTCCTCTAGGCCCCCCTCAGGTACTGGAAGGCTGCTATTAGGTCTGTAAGAAGTGAGCCAGTATCGCAGGCTTTCCTCTTGCAGCAATGAACGATGCTCGTCTGTTTCCCTACCTGAGTTCTGATATGATTCCCCCCCCCCCAAAAAAAAACCCACAACCCAGTAGCCCTCAGAGGCTAGGCCGCAGCCATCCAACCCGCTGGTGCGCTCTCGTTCACCGCCCACCATCTAGGGGAAAGCTTCAGTACCTGGCTGCTCCTCTGCCCCACCGACGGGGTGATGCTCGCACCCCCACACGACAACCGGGCCTGTTTAACCCCGGCCAGCCTCCCTCCCTCCCTGCCACCCGCCGAGGCCTGCCACCGGGGCGCCGCGACCCTCCTCACAGGATCCCGCCTCACCCTGACGAGGCCGTGTGGGGCGCGGAAGCAAAAGTGGCGGCCCCGGCCTCCACAAGGCCCGACGCCGGGGTAAGCGGCGGCCGGTAGGGCAGGAGTACGGGCCCCGTACTCACGTTGTAGGTGTGGAAGCTGCGCCCGACGGCGGTGGCCAGGTAGAACTGGCGGTGGCGGCCGTGGTAGCGCAGGGCGTGCGGGACGGGCCCGCTGAAGCGGCCGAGCACGCGGAAGCCGGCGAACAGCCCGTCCCGCGCCATCGCCGCCCCACGCGCCCGCCGCCAGGAAGCGTGGCCAGCTCCTCCACCCCCCCACCCCCTTCACCCGCCTGCTTCCGGTCCACGCGCCCGGCACTTCCCGCCCCCTCCCCGCGCCACTTCCTCTCCCGGCCTGGCGCCCGCTGCCGGCAGGGGGTCCCTGGTTCTGCCGTCTGACCCCGTCAGGGCCGGGCGCCTCTACCGACGCTCCCCACAGCTACGACTGCTCGGTGTTGGTGTTTGTTAGGTGTTTTTTTTATTATTATTTTTTAATTTCCTTTGATTCCTTTTTTTTTTTCCCTTCCCCACCGCAAACCAGCAGCCCCGCCGCGGGGCGGGCAGCGGGGCCAGGGGAGCAGCGCTGGGTGAACCACCCGGCTTCCAGCGGCGCGTCCCGGCGAAGCTCCTCCGGATGTGTTCGTGTGCTGGTTTTTGGTTTATTGGGTTTAAGTTGTTTGGGTTTGGTTTGGTTTTTTGCTTGTTGTTTGGTTTTTTTTCTTTAATAAATTATGTAAAAATAAAACCCCAGACAACCCGCAGGATGACTTCGTCGCGATGACTGCACGGCGGACAATAAATACTCAGGAAAAGTCCGATGGGTGGGGATCAAAACAACCGAAAACGAAAAAAAAAAAACAAAACAACAAAACAAAACAAAAGCCACCCGCCCCGCAAGCCACCTATCCCAAATTCATGTAGCTCCTCCACACCGCCATCAGCTCCCGGGCCTTGCTCTCGTCGCACGGGCTTCGCCTCGCCTTCCCGGCGGCGGCACCCTGCCACCCGCACAGGTGTTAGCCGGTGGCGGCGGGGCGGCCCGCGGTAAGGGCAGGGCTGCCCCGCCGCCCCGCACCTGGCCCCGGCCCCGCACCCACCTTTGGCGGCGGGCAGTCGGGGCAGTTCCGCCGCACGATGGTGAAGATGCTGTTCCAGCGCGGTGGTGGCTGCGGGCCACAGCCCCGCGCCCGCTCCAGGATGCACGCCAGCAGCCGGCCCCCCCGCTCCGCCCGCCGGGAGCCCTGCGGGGAGGCGGCCGCTCACAGATACGCGACCCCGGCCCCGCCATCACCCCCTTTCGCTCCAGCTCCTCCCCACCCACGCTTAAGAAAAGGCTGCCCACCCTCTCCCCTCCTCTTCCCCATTCCCGCCCCCTTCTCCCCGCTTTCCCCTCTTTTTTTCCCTCACCCCCCGCTTTTCCCTTCTCCTCCTTTCTCCCTTTCTCCCCACTTTTCCCCTCTTGCCCACTTTGTCCCTCTGTTTACACCCTTATCCCCTTTATTCCCCCCTCCACTCCACCCCACCCTGCCAGTCTTTTTTTTTTCTTTCTTTCTTTCTCTCTTTTCTTATCTCTTTTTTTTTTTTTTTTTTTTTTTTTTTCCATGGAAAGGAATGCCACCTAGCCGCCGGGGGATGCGTGCACCCGGGCGAACCTCGGACTGCTGCGGGCCCGCCGGCGGGGAGGGCGCGTCCTCGCAGGTGTGAAAATCCACTTGTAGCTCCTGGAGGGGGGGAAAAAAAAAATAAATAAAAAATAAACAAGGGATGCTCGTTAAAACCACTGCCCCTGGCGCGAGGGGGGCTGCGAACTCGCCTTGGACACCCCGTTATAGATGATCCTACCGGCCTGGCGCACCGCCTCCCTCCCCCCCTCCCCCTGTCCCCTCCCCCGGGGCAGCGCAGGGTGCGGGCGGCTGCAGGAGGCGGGTGGCGGCGGTGCGGGGCAGGCGGTGCTGGGCTGCGCTGGGCTGCAGTGCTGGGCGGTAGCGCTGGGCTGTACTGGGTTGCACCTCCCGAAAGCCGCCACCTCATCTGTCCGCTAAGCGTTGGGACCGTCCGCGCAGCTCCCAAACCGCTCATCACCTTTGCAGCCGTGACACCACCGTCTTCATCTTTCAGTCCTAGGGGTCTGCAGGGCGCCGGGGAAGGGTCGGGTAGCGCTCTGGCAGCAGCCGCCCGGGCTGCTCCGGCTCTCCGTCCCTGCCAGTCCCAGCTCCGGCGAAGCACATTTTAGGAAGGTCGCCGGAGGAGAGTAGGAGAGAATTTCCCCGTCCTGTTTCACAGGCACCGGTTTACTACTACACTAGCCAACTCCCGGCTTGCTAATCGAGATTTTCAGAAAGCAGTTGCCGGCGGTCAAGGGTGAAATCGTGGAGGCAGTGCCGTCCCGACAGTTTCCCTCCGACGCCACCGGAGAAACCACCAACCTCTTTTGTAAAGGTCCTCTCTAGATCCAAAACGTTTAGGAAGTCCTCTTGTATCTGGTCGTGGTTACAGAGGCTGAAATTGTAGGTAGATCCCCGCGGTAGGTCGGCGATCTGAAGAAAGATGATCAAGCCACGAAAGACTGTGTAAGAAAAAGCCAAAGGTTAATTCTCCTGCACCGCTACGTGACCCGACAAGGCACGGAGGGCAGGTCTGAAGAGAGGGATGCCGGTGCTTCGGGAGCACTAGAAAAACTAGTTGGTTACCCTTGTGATTATCCATGGTGTCTTTACACGTTGTTTTTCTCCTGCTGGGTTTCAGATCGTTGCTGGCTTCATATATGTACCTGTACGCCTACGGAAAGGAAGGTTTCCAATTCCATAACCGGGGATCATTTGGACGTCTCATGCACCTCTTTCCAGAACTGTAAATAATAATTATTCAGACTTGAAGCTGTGTCACTGATTCGAAAAGAAACCCATGGATAATGAGTAATAATCAAATGCAACATCCAAACCCCAACCAAACCAAACCAAACCAAAAAAAAAAAAAAAAAACCAAACCAAAACAAAACCCCAAAGCCAGAAGAGCCAATCTTGCAGGAAACAAGTGTGAATAGCCTTCCCAATCGCTACGTGGGATCCGCCTTTAGCGAGGACTGTGGCAGCAACACGCGATTTTCTCTCGAAGGCGAGACAAAAGGCTGAAGGACACCCGTAATTTCACTGCCCCTGGGGTGGACGCTCGTACCCTCCCTCCACACTGATGTCTCGGGGGCGACCGTCGGGGTCAGGCTGCCCCAGGCACTGATGACCAGGATTCTGGGGACATCGAGGACCAAGCTTCTCCAGGCACTGGCGACCTGAATACCCGGGGTGCCGGGGAAGGCTGGCGAGAGGAGGCATGGCCCCGCTGCCTCCCTCGCCCCAAAGGAGTCCCCAGAGTCCTCTCTTCGAGGGCGGCCGGCACCGACGCCTCTGCCGCGGTCCCACAAAAGTGGTTCAAGGAAAAATGACCCGGGAGCCGCTGCGGGAGCCCCGGCCAGGACGGCGCGGCGGGGCGGGGGGCTCGCACTGCAAAGCCCAGCCAAGCCCCCCCGCCCTGCCTCGCCGTGGGGCACGGCTGACGAGGCTTTAAACCCAGCCTCAGCTCAATTTCAGAGAAAGTTCCTGTTCGTTTTCGGGGAATGCTTCTCCGGCGTGAGTCATTAGGGAAACCCAGGAGGAGCGTCACCGCTGCGGGAGAAAGGGCATTTTTTGGCCAGCTGAGCTGGGCACGGGCCAAAGCAGATTAGTCAATGCTGCATGCCCGTCCGCTTGAGTGGGTTCCCCCACCGTGCCCCTCACGGACCTCTCCCTTCTCTTTCTGAATTTTTTTTTTTTTTTTTTTTTTTAAATTCCCGTCCTTCAACCAGCAGCCCGGGGCGCCTCTCAGGCTGTGCCCGCGGCTGCTGCCGGTGGTGGGCTCACAGGGTGGTATCAGCCGTGAGACTCCGTGTGTGTGTGCGTGGATATCAATCTAATTCCAGTCAAACCCGACGTTTTAAAGCCGATTTAAAAGCTATTGCTTTCCCCGAGCTATTGCACGGACTGAGATGCAGTTGCAGAGCAGGTGCACGGAGCTTTAGCTGAGTTCGGGGAGCCCTTAGCGCCTGAGAAAAGCTTATCAGGGTGCTTCCCTTCATCACTCAGTTGTCATCACGTTGTTGCCAAACAAACCAATAAAATCCCGGTTTCCAAAAGGATGTCTTGTTCTCGTCTTCCAGCAGCAGCTGGAATTTTCTTAACTTGCAAAGTTACATGGCGTCATCTACCTCCAGGGCTTTTTGTCTGAAGTTGTTAATGGGCTTTTTAAAAGTCAGTAAACTAATAAAAATATAATTCTTCTAAATTGCTTTATGTTTCTCGTTTTATAGCCACATAAACAAAGGTGCACCCTAGCATAAAGGAAGTCACTTCAGGTGAGTTTTATTGTACTTCTGAAAGACAGTGGCATAACTGATGAAAAGCCTGTTCCTGCCATGAATCCAGTGAAATATTGATCTAAGGAAGGAATTCAGGATCAGGAACATGTTCATCTACCTTTACTGAACAGGACACAACAACCCTGTGAATTGTTAAATAAAGGCGTTTATCTGTCCAGGACATGGTAAAGAGTACAACCTGTTTTAATGTAAATAACACAGGGCTGAAATTCTTTTCCCTCACTGTTAGTATGTATGTGTTTTTATTTCCAAAATGTGTCTCTAAAGTTAACAGTAGAAGAAAATTACACTAGACATTGGTGAAATAATCAGGTCAGCAAATGAAAAACACGGTTTTAGAGGAAGCAGAAATGTATAATGGCTATAAAAAGCAGTTTGTCATTCAAAACGTGCTTGTAAGCAAGGTCAAATGAAAGATTAAGAAAGAAGGAATTCACTTATTTTTTTCCTTAATAACTTTTTTTTTTTTTTTGGTATGAGAAAAGTTCTGTGAATAAACAGTATCTACCAAAAATTTTGCTAGTCTCCAATTTCCACCATTTGAGGCACTAACTTCAGAAATTATTATTAATGTAGTTTTTGGAATTTGTTTTCTATTTTTTTAACTTCATCAGAGATACAGGTTCAATTACTGACATAAGTGCCAGAGATGTAGGGGGGAGAAGAGGAATTTAGAAAAATCTATTAATTTTTATGACTATAGCAATTCAAAACCTTTAATTTTCACTTGCTCCAGCCGTAGGAATGCTGAGGCCCCACTTCTGACAGACAGGGCTTCATACTTACAGCACATTTACTTTCTGCCCTAATCTGTGCTGCCTGTTTATCTTGAAGACCTCACATTTGTGACTGTACTTCAGCAGAAGAAAGAAGGGATTGAGAAATTGCTGTTGCTATTTTGCTGCAGGTTGAGATGGTATCTATGTGGATGGGACTGCTGCCAGCCCTCACTGGGAGAGGAAGAGTTGGAAGCCAACAAGAAGTCACTGACTTTAGTAGGCATTTCTGATTAATATGATATTACTGGCATTATAATTTGACAGTTTTACTTGTATTTGCGCAGCCAATTTTTGATTGTTACATCTTAGTACATGTAGCTGAAAGGCAAACCTTACACTTTTTCTTTTGTACACATGAGCAATATATTCTTTTCTAAAATATCTTAATGCTATGGAAATGCCATCATATCTGTGATGTTTAACATAATTATACTTTGGATATGTAGAGTTTGGGAATTTCTAAAATTATGAAATTATGTACTTGGAAAAGTGGGGTGGAGATGGGGTGGGGGAGATGGGGTGGGGGAGATGGTGATTACCCGAGGGAAGCTGGGGAGGTGGAAAGGAGGTGAGTCGATGCTTGAGGACATGCATGGTGTATGTCACAGCCTGCGTGCCCAGCACAGGCTGCCCCAGGGCGAAGCAGATGCACACAGTCTGTCCATGACCTGACCACTCTTCCCAGCAGCTGCACACAGAGGAGATCCTCCATCTGCCTGGACAAGCACTGCTCAGGTTTCCATTTTCATGGATCAGGCTGTGGCTGAAGACTTCCCTGCTGGCCCCTCTGGGGCCTTCTGCACCCTCTGCAGTGGGTGCAGAAGACACTGCACACTCCTGTGGTGCCCAGCACTCTCCCATTGCTGGTGACAGCGCCCAGCCAGCTAACCAAAAAGGTCCTGCCTGTAGCAGCTTGGGTATGTGAATGTCATCACCAAGAAACCTGGACTTAAGCAAAGATGAAGATGGTGTCAGAGACACCCTTCAGGCACACAGCATGGGGGGTAAAAGCTCAACGGCCTCACACTTCTTTTCATATGTTTTAATTAAAACACTTTTATTTCAGAAAACAATGTAATTTTTTTTTTTGAGTACCGTAATTTCCAACATAATGAAAATTTGAAGTGGTGGTCATATTTTTTTCTACATGATGCTTGGATCTTTCGCTTCCTGGTCCCACACATACAAGTCTGGCTGGTTGATCCTAAACATGTTACCTTCTTGAACACATTTCATATGTCCAAGCATCTTCTGTCTCCACATCTCCAAAAGACTGACTCTTCCCTTTCCATTCCTATCCAATCTTTTCCAACACCACTCTTAAATGCTTATTTTTAAGCTTTTATCTTTCCTAGGTAGAGAAGAGTATACCTGAAGTCAAAGTCCTCCCTTGACTTCTCCAACTCCTTATCTTTTGAGGTCCCATGAGAAACTATAAACAAATGTTTTAAGAGACCAGTTGCATCTACTCTGGTTTACAAATGCTAAAATACCAGAATTGGAACCATGTCATGATTTTTGGGATTCTCAGCTCATGAGTTAAGACTGTTCACAGAATCACAGAACCACAGGATGGTAGGGGTTGGAAATGACTTTTGGAGACCATCTAGTCCAATTCCCCTGCAAAATCAGGCTCACCTAGAGCAGGCTGGACAGGAATGCATCCAAGTGGTGTTTTGAGTATCTCCAGAGAAGGAGACTCCAGAACTTCTCTGGGCAGCCTGTTCCGGTATTCTGCTACCCTCAAAACAAAGAAGTTTTTTCGTACGTTCAGACAAAACTTCCTATATTAAAGCTTGTGTCCATTGCTCCTTGTCCTGTCACTGAGCCACCAGTGAGAAGAACCTGACCCCATCTTCTTGACACCACCCTTCAGATATTTATAAGCATTGATGAGATCTCCTCTCAGTCTTCTCTTCTCTGGGCTAAACAGACCCTGGTCTCTCAGCCTTTCCTCCCTTGAGGAAAGATCAAAGATCATCTCTGTAACCCTCTGCTGGACTCTTTCCAATAGTTCCCTGTCCTTCTTGAGCTGGGGAGCCCAGAATTGGACAAAGTACTCCAGCTGTGGCCTCACCAGGGCAGAGTAGAGGGGCAGAATGACCTCCCTCGACCCGTTGGTCACACTGTTTTTGATGCAATCCAGGCTGCCATTGGCCTTCTTGGTCACGAGGGCAGATTGCTGGCTCATGGTCATCCTGTTGTCCACCAGGACTCGCAGGTCTCTCTATACAGAGCTGCTACCCAGCAGGTCAACCCCTAACGTAGCAGTGTATGGGATTATTCCTTCCTAGGTGCAGCACCCTACCCTTGCCCTTGCTGAATTCAGGGCTTCAGTACATGTAGCGGTTGCTCAAGAAGACAAATGTAAATAATGAATGCCCCATCTCCTCCTCCTTTCTCTTGGCTTTCATGGCTGATCAGATATCATATGGTATAGAATATCCTTTTGGTCAGTTTGGGTCAGCTGTTCTGGCTATGTTCCCTATCAACAACTTGTCCACCCCCAGCCTACTGGTGAGGGGGGAATGTTGAAGAGACAGTCATAGCACTGGTGTATTATCAACACCTTTCTAGCTACCAGTACAAAGCACAGCAATATGAGGGCTTCTGTGGGGAAAATTAACTCCATCTCAGTCAGATCCAATATACATCTCATACCCTATTAACATATTTAACTTCATTCGAAATGCAGTTTTTATTTCCTGAGTTAATGAATGGTCATTATAACAGTGCTATGACCTTTTTTACATTTTTCTTTCAGTAGTACTTCAGCATTACTCTCCTATTCGTCTCTCTTGAGCTTAATATACTCACACATCCTTACACTTTGAAATATAGTGTTTAAGGGGAACTTGAAAGGAACCATATGGAAGTGCTTTAATTAAGTCCAGTGTGCATGCAAAATCTGAACAAATTGAAGACATCACTTCAAAACTGATAACAGAATAATGCTGTGAGTGCTGTTCAGTACAATGAACTTGCTATGACTGACCATAGAAGAAACACTTTGTAAATCACAGAAGCGAAGTTAAGAAGCTCAACTGACCTTTTACTCCCCAATCATTTTTCCTTCAAACTCTAGCTTCAAAGCCACCATATATAGCTAGGTTGGTCGAAGATTACCCAGCTAGCAAAGATCAGGAAACAGCATTTCCCTATTCCCTACATTTGAAATATTTTACCAAATATATGGGTTTTGCCTGATCCAAAAATGACTGTAATTAGAAATCTAGTTGGATTATTGACATGGTTTATCAAGAAAGAAATCCCAAGGCCTTTATTTAGCAAGGTTAGTTAAAAGTCTGGATTCTTGAGAAAGTCAGTCTCACTGTGGTTGATAGCAGTGAAACCAAAATGACACAGTTGTCCTTAATCAGTCACCAGATCCACAACTTCTGGAAAAGTTGAAGAATGATCTATATCCAACCAGAAGCACTGATTGCTAAATAACATTTCATTTTTCTAGTACACAACTGATAATCTTTAAAGAAACAAAAATTACCTGTTCCTTCTCCTACATTTCCTCTTCCATGCATTTTGTTTCCTACTTTAACTACGCAATGACCATTTAATAAAACATTCTTGAACATTTCAGTTGCATACTGTTTGAGAGGAATATAGTCAGGCAAACTTTTCTGTGAATTTGACATTATTGGTGCAATTAATGGGTCCTATAGAGAAAAAGATATATTTGTAAGATTTTTTTCTCACATGTATTAGGAAAATAATTAAATAATTTAAATCACACATGGCTGAATGAGAAGATATGTTCTAAATTAAGCAGTAATAAGACTGAGATATCACATTCACTATGGGGAGCAACAATACCTGCTGATTCGGGAAGAATTTGGAGCAGGTCTAGGCAGTACTGGAAGGTTCAAATCAAAATGGGATTAAGCTTTGTATTTCTGGGGCAGTGGAAATGGTCAGAATTAAGCTTCTTCAGGATCACCTGATCACTTTTGTACCCAACTACAATATGCTTTTCTTTTTGTTAAAGGAACTTGGCACGTAGCTGAATTTTCTCTACCCCTACTCTCAAAACGAGCAATGTTCTAGAAATCTGGTCTATGTAAATAATACTGAACTATATTTTACCTGGAATTTGCCGAGTAATGGATAGATGTAGTACAGCCTCAGGGAAAGGAAATGGAAATTTCTGCAAGCTAGGACCAAGAGGGTGTCTTACTCTCACTGCTCCTGATTTAAAGGGCCTTCACTCAGAACTGCAATCCTCAATGCCACTGCTCAGCTGTTGCATATCTCAGGGACACTCACTCCCTATAGGAAGCCCTCTTTGCAGAAGTCATCTGTAATAACATCCCAATATAATGTTAAGGATTCCTTGCATTTCATGGCCTTGGATTTCTATCTACTGTTTCCAAGGACCCATGGCTTCAGGACAACCCAGGGAAGGCACAGCACAGGGCAGCACCTTCCAGGACACTATTTTGGGCTGTCCTACTTGTCAGTCTGAGAAACTTGGAGGAGTATCTTCAGTAAAGTGCAGGAGTTCATTTATTCCTTCTTTTATGGCTCCCTCCCTCATCAGACCAACAGCAGAGAGAGGCAGGCTGCCTGTCCTGCACCTGGGGAGGGCAGCAGTATTTTCTAGCCACCCTGAAGCCTGGAGCAGCGATGTGAGGAGATGCTGCCTCACCTCCAGAGGTGGCAGCTTTCTTGGCATCACTGCTAGGGAGACTGGAGCATGGAAATGGAGCTTTTGCCTCCTCCCAGAACTACCTCTTCCTGCTGCTACTTCCTTTGCTACCTGGCCTTGTAGCGTGTTCCAAGATGGGCCTGTCTCAACAGCCACATTGTTAAGATAACCTGTAGTTTATGTGAGGCTAAGAAAGCCGGAATCTTGAGCAAAATGCTTGTATCCATCTCACCTTATTCACATATTATGTCCTGTTGGAAGTTTCATGTCCCCACAGATCACTTGGCTCCAAGCTGCTCTTGCCCCAGCTCAGACACAGACAGCTGTGTGCTCCCGTAGCCCTGCTGCTGTCCCTGCTTGCCCTCTCCAAAAGTCTGCTTTCAGATAACCCAAATGTCTCCCACCTCTCTGTTTTTAGCTTTCTTCTTACTTTTCTGCTCATGCCATGCGTTAGCAGAAGCCAGGCTTGGTGAGGGTTGGAGGGTTGGGGACATGGTGGCTTCCACATCCATTTCTGGGTGGGAAGCACCAGTCCATGCATGCTGCTGGTATGGGTTGGCTGCAGTTCTTGGCTTGACGGGAGCAAAACTTTTCCCACATGGGTTCTGTGTCATTAGGAAACAGTTTGTGGTAGAGTCTTGTGACCAAGACAAATTTAATTTGGCCAAGAGGGTGAACTCCAGACTCAGGCAAAGAAGAGCTCAGGTTGGTGCACAGTCTTGACAGCTGCAGGGCAGAGGTGCCCGGCATTCCAAGCAGGGTGTGAAGTAAGTGAGATGGACATGAACAGGAGATTTTGAAGGTAGATCTGTGCTTAAGCTGTGCCAGGGAGAAGGTTCTTCCCTGCAGAGGGACAGAAACCTCATCCCTGGGGACCTACGGGGAGCAGTTACCACTGAGTAAAACTGTGTCCTCTGCTGTCACAGCGCAGGGGCTGTTTTACTCAAAATTAAGTGGGGAAGAGGGAGGTCATAGGGAGAGGGAAAGGAAATTGTGGGGATTATTTCTGTCTCCTTGCTCGCAGTGCAAAGATGCAGGATGCCCTGGAATTGCCCAAGAACAGTAGGGTTACAGCTGCTCTGTGCCAGCTCATAGACAGCAGGGACAAAAAGCAAACTGGTAGCAAGCCCCTGCTGCAGGCGGGAGTAGGGACTGGTAGATTAAACTAAACTGTCAGATGTTGTTCCTGCAGCCTAGATAAGCAGATTCAGAAAGGCTGCTGCTGGGAAATGTCTGCTTACTCATGCAAGTGTATCTCTGTTTAATGTCTTTTGACCAAAATTATGAGCAGCTGGAGCCAACTCACTTTGGCATTTTAAATTATAACTATTTGTAAGTTGGCAATCAATCTTAATCACACTCTTAAGGGCTGTTCCAAAACAGTTAAGTCCTTAATGTTAAGTCCTCTGGCGTTGACATTTGTGTAAACGCAGCCGTTTTGGTGGCTTGTGAGATGAACGATTGAGCCACTCTTTCTCTTGGGCTCGCGAGTCTCAATTCACTCTATGTTATGCAGTGCGAAATAAGTCAAAGCTGCTGCTTTCAACTCCAGCATTGTTTCAAGAGAACCACACTCTGGCTTTCCAGTTGTGGGAAGAAGATGGAGAAGCAACAAAGCCATGGCTTATGGAACTGGAAGGGACCCTGCTGTCTGACACCCCACATAAGCAGGTACTTCACGTGCTGTGTGACAGCTTTCGGTGTGGGCCACACAAACATTCACACAAAAATAGCTCAATCAGAGACTGATCATTTGCTTTTTTGGGTTCAAAATACTTTATTAAAACAAAAGCCTCCAAAAAAATGAATATCAAGCAAAAAGAAGAAAAGATAATAGAAACTGAAACTCACCCTGCTGCTGTTATATGTTTTTATACACACATGGTTTTAAAATAGAGAGCTGCTGAAAATCAGGCAGAAATATTCCTGACAATAGTCTTTGGAAAGATTAATGCAAAGTTTAGCACCATGTTGTATAGGGTTAAATTGCACAACCCCCCCAATAATAAACAGTAGTACAGCATCTAGATTTAATAACTTGACTTCAGAAATGTTAACTAATGTTGTCTGGAAAGTGGCATATTTTACTGCGAAAAATAGACTGCAGAGTATAAATTTAAATGTAATGTTTATGGTAAAATACAATGATATATATAACTTCAAGAATAAAAACCTAAGAAATATTAGGGAATTCAGATGTGGTAACCTTTTCAGATAAGCATATTTTTTTAAAAATTAAGTTTTTTTAAGGAGTAGCCATCATTTTCTATGAATATTTTCTGATTTCTCAGTTTGCAAGTTTCTATCTTTGTGCTGCAGCAGAACCGTATATTTCATTCACTTATGGTTGTAAAGAAAATAGCTATAGACTTAATTTATAGAACAACTTTCCTGTTGTTCTATATTTATTTATTTATTATTTATTTAATAAATTATCTATTAATTGTATTTAAGTTCAGATAGTTGTTAGCTAAAGTAGAATAAAATGTGGCACTTTGTTAAAGTTCCAGAGGCCAATTTTTGCATACAACTTTCCCATAATGAAAAGGTACAAATGCTCAGTCATGGGGAATCTCTGCACAAGAGATATTGGGAGGTCAGTTTCAGAAGCCTGATACCCCATTTAAAATATTTTCCAAGCCATTTTGACATAACTGACCTATGTGTGTACCTTACAGTTTTGTGAATTGTACAAATACTCTTTCAGTAATTGGCATGTGTTCAACCAACACAGATTAATGCAAATAAACCATGCCAACTGTTTAACTCTCAAACTTTGATGTTTGGTTTTCTATTCCTGGTTTAGACTGCTTTGTTCCAGCTTCTTCTCAAGTTTGTTCATCTTGTGGTTTCTTGTGGCCTTTTCTGGCCCGTGTTGCATTTATCTAAATTACTCTTCCTGTGTCTGCATGGTTGTCAGACTCCCAAAGCATGTTTGAAATTTCAGAATCTCCATCAAGACCATGACCATTCTTTCCAGCCCATGTTTTGAATGTAAACCTGGATTCTCAGGGTTCAGAGCAGTCATCTTCCATCACTTGCATTGGAAAGTACTTCTTCCTCTTTCTGGTTGGTAGAAGGAAAAGCTTTATGTTCCATGACAGGTCACATAGCCCTCCAAAAGGATTTTGTCACTGATCTCTTTCAGCATCCCAGCATCATACTTTGCAAGTGGCAAATATTTTAAATATTTTAAATATTTGCTGAAACCTGGAAAAAACAGAAACAGGAGTTTCACATATGATACGTAATTAGATTTATCTTCTTTCTCCAATTAGTACCTGGAGAAGTCATATAGCTTGTGAATCCCAAGACATTTCTCATGTTCTTAATGCAAATGTCAGCGTTAGTCTTGTTAAAGTTTTGACAGTTCATCAACATGTAGATTTATTGTCTGGATGTCTCCAGCCCTTCATGTGGTCTTTCTTGCTGTTCTGGAGGAAGTATGAAATATCTGCGTGGTCTTTTTGGGACATGAACTGAATAAAGACATTATCATGTTAGAGAGGCATGTCAAACACTCTATCAGAAATGTTCCCCCGTGGCAGAGGCAGATAATTGTATCCTGGGCTGCACTAGAATGGATGTTGCCAATAGTCCTGGGAAGGTGATCCTTCCCCTCTTTTCAGCACTGATGGGACCACACCTGGAATATGGTGTCCAGTGCAAATACTTGTACTCCCAAGTATTGCATGGACATCCTGGAGAGAGTTCAATGAAGGGTCCCAAAGGTGGTAAAGTGACTGGAGCATCTACCCTAGCAGTAAAGACTTAGCAAGCTGGGACTTTTCAGCCTGCAGACGAGAAAAGTCATGAGTCTTATCAATGTATACAAATACTTTAAGGAAGGGTACAAAGAGGACAAAGCCAGGGTCTTTCTATTGATGTCCAGTGACAGGCAACAGGCACACGCTGAAACATAGGAGGTTCCCTAAGAACATCAGGAAACACTTTTTAACTGTGTGACTGAGCATTGGCACAGGTTTCCCAGAGAGGTTTTGGGGTCTCCATACTTAGAATCATAGTATAATTCAGGTTGGCAAAGGGCTTTAAGATCATCAACTCCAACCATAAACATAACACTGCTAAAATCACCTATAAATGATGTTCTGAAATGCCATGTCTACATGTCTTCTAGATACCTTTAAGGATGGTGACTCAACTGCTTTCCCAGGCAGCCTGTTTCAATGCTTGGCAATTCTTTTGGTTAAGGAATCCAAACCTCCCTTGGCTCAACTAGAGGCTCTTTTCATCCTATTGCTGGTTGCTTGGGAGAAGAGACTGACAGTCACCTCACTACAACCTCCTTTCAAGTAGCAGTAGAGAATGACAAGGTCTCCCTTTAGCCTCTTCTTCTCCAAGCTAAACAACCCCAGTTTCCTCATCTGCTCCTCATAAGACGTGTTTGAGACCCCTCACCAACTTCATTGACCTTCCCTGGACTCATTCCAGCATCTCAATGTCTTTCTTGTAGTGAGGGGCCTAGAACTGGACACAGTACTCAGGGTGCAGCCTCACCAGTTCTGAGTACGGGGGGATAATCACTTCACTAGTCCTGCTGACCCCCACTATTTCTGATACAAGCCAAGATGCTGTCGACCTTCTTCCCCAAGCTTGTATCACTGCCTGGGGTTGTTGTGACCCAAGTGCAGGACTTGGCATTTGAACTTGTTGAGCCTCATACTGTTGGCCTCAGCCCATCAATCCAGCTTGTCCAGATCCCCCATAGACTTTTCTACCCATAACCAGATCAACACTCCTGCCAGCTAGCTGTTATTTGCAAACTTCTGAAGGTGCACTTGATCCCCTCGTCCAGATCATTGATACCAGGACTAAATAGAACTGGGCCCAATACTGAGCCCTGGGGAATGTCACTTGTGACCAGCTGCCAATTGGATTTAACTCTATTCACCACAGGTCTTTGAGCCTGGTCATTGAGACATTTTTTTACCCAGAGAAGAGTGTGCTCATCCAAACCATATGCAGCCAGTTTCTTGAGGATAATGCTGTGGGAAATAGTGTCAAAGGCTTTACTAGAGTCTAGGTAGACTACATCCACAGCCTTTCCCTTTTTCACAAAGCAGGCCATCTTGTCAGGTTAGTCAAACAGGACTTGCCTTTCATAAACCCATACTGGCTGGTCACCTGGTTGTCCTGTAGGGGCTGCATGACAGTAGTCAAGCTCATCTGCTTCATAACTTTCCTTGGCATTGAGGTCAGACTGATAGGATTCCCCTTCTGGCCCTTCTTGTAGATGGGTGTCACATTTGCTAAGCTCCAGTCAACTGAGACCTCCCTGATTATCCAGTACTGCTGACAAAGAACTGAAAGTGGCTCAGTGACTATTTCTGCAAGCTCCCACAGTACCCTGGGTTGGATCCTATCTGGCCCCACAGACTTGTTTGTGTCTAAGTTGTGTAGCAGGTCACTAGTCATTTCCCCTTGGACTATGGGGGCTTCATTCTGCTCCCTGTCTCTGCCTTTCAGCTCAGGAGGCTGGGTACCCTAAGAATAATTGGTCTTACTATTAAAGACTGAGGCAAAGAAGGCAATAAGTACCTTACCTTTTCCTCGTCCTTTGTCACTGTGTTTCCCCCCGCATCTGAGAAACGATAGAGATTCTCTATAATTTTCCTTTTGTTGTTAATGCATTATGAGAAACATTTAAAAATGTCTTTTTCTGCAGTAGCCAAATTAAGTTCTAGTTGGGCTTTTGCCCTTCTAATTTTTTCCCTGCATAACCTCATGACGTCCTTTCAGTCCTCCTGAAAGAGCTCCTTCTTTTAAAGGTTACAAACTCTCTTTTCTTTCCTGAGTCCATCCATATCTCTCTGATTAGCCAGGTCTTCTTCCCCACAAACTCATCTTTTGGCACATGGGGACAACCTGCACCTTTAGGATTTCCTTCTTGAAAAATTTCCAGCCTTCCTGGATTCCTTTGCCCTTCAGGACTGCCTCCCAAGGGCCCCTAAAATGTCCAGAGTCTGCCCTCCAGAAGTCCAAGGTAGCATGTGGAGGGTGCTCCTTACTTTGTCAAGAATTGAAATCTCTATCATTTCATGATCAATGTGCTCAAGACAGCCTCCAACTATCACATCACCCATAAGTACTTTTCTGTTTGCAGACAAAAAGCCCAGTGGGGCACCTTCCCTGGCTGGTTCATTCACCAACTGTGGCAGGAAGTTATCTTCCACATACTCCAGGAACCCTTTAGACTGTTTCTTCTCTGCTGTATTGTATTTCCATGGTAGTCCCCAGTGAGACCAAGGGTTAGTGTTTGCCAGACTTCCCAGCTACTTATAGAATATTTCATCTATCTCCCTCATAGCTGGGTGGCCTATAATAAATTACCACCATGATATCTACTTTATTGGCCTTTTGTCTGAGTCTTAGCCATAAATACTTGACCCTTTCATCCCCATTGTCAATCTCTACACAGTAAAAAGACTCCCTAACATACAGGGCTACTCCACCACCTCTTCTTCCTTGTCTATCCCTGCTGAAGAGTTTATAATCATACAATGCAGGACTCCAGTTGTGTGAGTGATTCCACCATGTTTCCATTATTGCAATTACATCATAATTCTTCAGCTGCACAACGGCTTCCAACTTCTCCTGATTGTTTGTTGCCCATGCTTCATGTATCAGTGTAGATGCATTTCAGTTGGGCTATTGATCCTGCCATCTTTTTCTAATCCCTATGTGACTGTTTTCAGGTGTTTTTGTTGGTTTCTAAGGCATCAACAACCCATACGTCTTTGCTGTCATCTCCATCCCCCACCTCCACTGAGACGGCTAGGGTGCTGAGCACATTAGTACAGGGACATTTCAACTGTGCTCCAGTGTACTCAGCACGTTGTGGAGCACACTGAAGAACCTTACTAACACACTATTACCCTAACATTGGTGTGCCTCTCCCAGGCTTATCTCTGTTGAGCCTATTTTCATTCCTTTACCCCTTTAAATTGAGTTTAAATCTCTTGCAATGACTCCTGCTGATTGCATAAATCCCTTTTCCCCTTTGAGACAGGTGTACCCTAAAATTATACAAACACTAATTATAATGGAAAATTTTAAAAATGAATATACACTAATGTGTAGCTGACCACAAAAATGTTTCAGATAAACTGGATAGGATGAAAAGATATCTTCCAGGGTACTTTTCCCCAGCTAGATTTTAGAAGTAAATGCACTTAACTGAAACTATAATTTCTCAACCTTCCTTTATCTTTTAAGTTGGAAGAAATAAGCGTGTGTCTGAGCAACCACTCTTAAATGATTAGATATTCTCCAACTCCTACGTCGGGACAGGCATCCAAGTATATTATGCCAAAGATTGGAAATAAGTATGTAATTTTAAAAGTCTAGTCATTGTCTTCTGCTGGCAGCCAGGCATGGCTGCTTTTATCAGAAATGTGATTATGAGTATCACAGCTTTTGGATCTGGACAAGACAGCTCATCTGTGAGGTTGTGAAGTCCATGATACAATGTTGCTTCATGAAATTTTTCAAAGTAATTGAGATGAGAAGTTTGAACTTCGTAGATCTCCATCCTGACTGTTGGGTTAACAATTTCTGAGGGAAACTTGTACTTCCTTGCAAGGATCAAATGTAATGGGGAATAACTTTAGTTAAGTGAAGAGAGCTCGATTACATTTTTACAGATGACTCCAGATAAGATTCTGATGATATTTTCCCTTTGTACCTGCACAGAAATGGAAAAAAAATGTTGATGACGACACCATACAATTAGAAATCACAAGGTACCTTACACCTCAGCCACAAAATCACCCAAAGGGCTCTGTTCCACCCTGCTTGCTAACACCACATGACAGATAAATCAGCTATTTGGAAGGAGAGTTAGGTCTTTAAAAATTTATCGGAAAGACATTACAAAAGAAAGCATACCATTCTCAAACTGTCATTTGTTAGGAAAAGGAACAAAACTACCCCTAATGAGTCCAGATTATGAAATAACTCTGATTACAAATCTTACAATGGTTGTTGCACAGAAATTGCAAAAGAAAGCATGTCATTTGAACTCTAATGTTTGTTAGGACTGGAGACCAAATGGGTTCTAAAATAACTGAGATTATAAAACAGCTCAGGCTACCTGAAATAAAAGAGTTATTAGGAAGGCATTCATTAATTTCCTTAAAAAGTTGTTTTCAAGATAGGATACACATATGATTAAATGAAAACATTTGTCATGTTATTATTTTCCTTTATATCTTTAATTTTATGTTAATTGTCCGTACCTTTTCAATTTAGAAAGAAGCATATCCCATACATGGAGTAAAGCCATGAGAATATATGGTACACTCTCTCATTCTCACCAGCAAGAATGAAACAGGCAAGTGCCCTGTTCCAACCCTAATAATAGCTATTGTATTTGAGAGAGTGTCAGAATAAGGCAAGGTTCTTATCCAGTGGAAATCAGCATAAGTAGTAACATAAGGAAGTATAAACAACCCTTATTTTCTAGGGTTAATACATTAATTTCAGTCATGTTTGACTAACCATCCAAGCAGTATATTACTGTACTTGGCATATATGGATGTATATATAGTCTGTATAAAGAGGAATAGCTCAAATGCGTGCAAGTTTGCTACAGAGTGGCTGGTTGAGAGCTTAGAAGTCAGAACCAAAGGGAAGGACAACACAATGGGTGTCCCTTACAGACAACTCCTCAGGAAGTAGTGCTGGATGAAACCTGCCATAAACAGCTCGAAGAAATTTCAAGATTCCAGGCCTTGGTCCTCATAGGAGACCTGGACTGACATAACATCGTCTGGAAGACACTTACATCTGCTATGCCCACTGCATACATATGAAACACATAAGATCATTGTTCCTATGGGTTGCAAAATGGCTCCATTCAGTGCTGCTTGCAGTGCTATTATGTAAGCAATATTTTATCTGTTAACTTATAACTAACTTGGATGTAGTCATCCAGATTGTAGTGACCTCAGTGTAGCTGCAGCCTATTAACACATGTATTACACTTCTGGTCATAGTCAAATATTGTATATTTTGTTTGATTTTCATTGTTTACCACAGAGGAGGAGAAGCCAAGCCCTAAAAGAAATTCTTTGAATTTGACTTTGCCCCTAAGGTATGGGTGAGGATACGGCTACAGCACTGGTTTAAAAGGTATTCATATTGTGGTTCCTGAGGTGGCTGCAGAAGGCTGATTTAACCTAACTCCACTGGCTGCTTGCAATAGCATCATTACAATGCATGTAGCCATGACAAGGACTGTGCCCACTACAAAGCTAGTGTTATCAAGGCTACAGAAAATTAGCACATAAATGAGGGAGTTTATGCCTACGTCTGTTTCATTTGGTGAAGTACTTTATGTAAGTCTGATTAGATCATAGGGTCAAAATGAAATCAAGATATTTTCCCCTCAACAGAAACATCCATTTTCAGCGTCCTAATTCAGCAAAAAATAAAATAAATCTAAGTAATATGGGGAAATAGGGTTGAATCTGTTCTTCAACCACAGATAAGCTTCTATGTAACAATTTTATCCCACAAACAGAAATGTCATACAAGCTGCAGACACATGCTCTCAGATTTTTTTATTCTACCCTATTCTCCCAATTTTTTGATATAATGGTGGATAAGACAGCTTATCCCATGTAGTCTCTCAGGTCATTATCAACTACATGTTAAGGAAAAAAGAGGAAATAGGCTGAACAGCACAGATCACAATCACAGATATTGGTGATTCCAATAATCACCATCTCGTGTACCTCCTCAAGGGAAAATCACCTTATCTGTTTTCCAGCAGCAGATGAGCACATTTGAGAGGAACAGAAGAAAACCCTGGACAGGTCTAGAGCCAAAGCTGTACTTAACATAGCATTAACATAAACTATCTGCAAGTCTCTGATTAAAACAACATGATCTTCAGACCCCAAAGCAATAATAAAGCTATTAGGTAGTTTGCTCATGAGAGTCTCCCTCTCTAAATATTTACCCTATTAGAAGAGTGATTTTCAGGGAAATCCCTTGAGACTGGTGTCCCATTTGGAGAAAGCCTTTCCCACCATTGCTGAATCCTGGTAGAGAATATTTACCTAGAAAAAAGGCAGTTAGCTGTTGTCAAAGAAGATTTTAATGTATGAGTTGGAATAGAAGCTGTCTGGGGAGGAAAAATCAATGGCAAGTGAGGACACTAGTGTGGTTATCTTCCCTCCTTAAACAGTACTACTTATAGCAACAAATTTGGCTTGGTCTGTCTGGAGCCAATACATATCATAATTAAGGGTATATGGGAGTATAAAGGAAGATTGTTTAAAAAAATTAAATCTTAATGAGTGAAGTTCCAAATGAATTACATCTGGCAGACATTACAGCAGGCAAAGGGAGCTGTTTCTACAAATCTATTAGCAGCTAGTGAATGAGGGAAGCGAGTGAATACCTAGTACTTAAGAAGGGAATATAAACAATGGTGACACTCCATTATTCATCAAAATGCAAAGAGCTAGAACAGATGTCAAGAGATGATCTATTAAATGCTTCCTGAAGGCACAATCAACTATATCCACACTATTTCTGACAGAGGGCCTGTCAGCATGTGCTTGATTGCATCAAGCTGTGAAAATAACATGACTGTTCAAGACAAACTTGTGTAGCAGCACTATTCAAATAATGTTTCCTAATGTATGTGCTATGCCACCCATAGCATAGCTTAAGGCCATTAATCATCATCTTCCCTACTTGGGAGACGGAGAACACACCACTCCTTTGCTCTTTGCAGATGTTTTCTGTACTCTTGAGGGATGTTATTTCCCATCAGAGTTTTTGTATTTGGAATGAACAACCAAAATTTGCTCAAACTGCTTTTAAAGGTCAGTTGGACTTCTGATCATTCGTGGTCAACATTTTTCTTCAATAGACACTAGACTCAGCTTTGCAGCTGAGATTATCAGTTTCATTTTTCTTTGAAAATTACATTTGAGTTTACACATGACATCATGCTGTTTGCTTTTTCTTTTTCCTGCAGTCTTGCATTGGTGAATCATGCACAGTTTTAATGGCATTTTTTGCTTCAGTCTTAAAAATAAAATGTTAAACTGTGGCTAGATGTTTAATATAATTGAAACAAAGTGAAAATAACATCAGAAACCGAAATAAGGAAGGTAATTTCCAGCGTTCTTTAAAAATGAGTATTATGTTTATCATTTTCGTTCCTTCCAATGTTAGAGGAAAGATGTTTCAATGCAAAAAAAAAATAAAATCAATTTTGGGGATTTCACAAATTTCATAAACATGTCTCTCTTTGCTTTATGATTGGTCCACATTTTCCCCTTCTGAATCTTTTTTTCCTGTTATTTTCAAAATGGATGTTTTATTTGACACTTTCATCTTCAAACTGAAAATAAATCCATCATTAAAATGGAAGTGTAATAAGTTTTGTTATTGAAGAAAAATGCCTCCAGAATCAGAAAATACTAAAAAGACAAATTCATAAATGTCCTTGAATAGTCTGAGCAGAAAGATAATGTTTAATATGACAAAGCCCAAGCAGTAAGTCATGTGGGAAGCAGAATGATCAAGAGGATTTATGTGTGAAGATAATGCACAAGGAATTATGATTTTTCACTTTTAAATTATGGTATATAATTTGCTTAGGGAATGGACGGGATTCATATGACCATATTTTGATTTTGAGCTTACTCCCATTGTCCTGGAAGACTGACTATACTGAGGGCTGCTTTATTTCTTACCTGGATCAACTCTTTTGTGTATCCTCATGCCTGCTGCTGCTTTGAGAGCTCATTTGGTGTAGCAAAGCAAGTCCCCATTTCAGAAAGGTACTCCATGAGTTGTACACCCTTCTGAGCACAGTGTTAGCCAGGCCAGTAGAAAAATCCTGGAATTCCTAGACATTTGGAGAGAGTGCATACCCTGGTTCAGTCTTAGCAATACCTGCCAAGATGGAAAAGATGGGAAGGGGAAATTACTGTAATCAGAGAGCTCCAGGGAAGTTGTGGGGGTTAGAAGGACAGCAGTGAGACCCCCAGAAATCATCCCTCTGCATCTATAATGAACTACATTAGTGTCTTGCCAAGAGACTTATTACCAACCTCCAACACCTAATGAATGGCATCAATGGGCCCAAGACCAAACCTAATCTCTGAGGGTGCTTTTGCCCAGCATGGGCCTGAAACAGACCCAGGAGAACTCAAAAGCAAGATCGAGGTCCATAATACTGCAATTATTCTATTACTGTGTCTCAAGGAATTAATACTTTGCAAAAGCATACTAGAAACAGGTCATGTAGAAAAAGAGTGCTGCCTAGTCTTACTAACCTGGTTTCTGACAGCCAGCAGTTCAAGGATTTCCTCAGCTGAAGGCTTCTTTCAGGCAGTGACATTCAATAACCCTGACATACTGCCCTACTCAGTATGAATTGCTCTAAGCCCTCCCTGATCTCATTCCTATATTTGGTTTCCATGGCTCCTAAATCAATTATGCTACATCTTGACTATGCATTTTGTAAAAAACCCACTTCCGTTGCCTGTTTTAAATCTGATGCCAGAGAGTTTCATGTCCCTTTTCTTATGAGAAACAGTGTATATTCATTTCCTAGTCACCATTTTTCCTGTCGCTTGGGAATTTTATGAATCACGTTCCCCAGTTACCTTTTACTGATAAAAAAGCCTGTTAAGTCTCCTGTCACAGAGACTCCATTCTTGGCTCTTTTCCTATCTGTCTGAGAGTCAGAGATGGACTTGGAATCCATGATGAAGTTCATGAATCTATACGATTGCATAATTGTATTTTTATTTTGTTTTCAGTTCTTTTCCAACTCACATTGCTGCAGCAACAATATTGCGGTCAACAGCACCAAAAAGCTTTGAATTAAAACCAAGTGACCTATTGAGAGACAGAATCTCAGAATCACCTAGGTTGGAAGGGACCTTTTAAGATCACGTAGTCCAACCAGTGAAAAAAAAAAAAAAAGACACCCCCCCAATGAACAACACCCCCCCCAAACAATACACACAAAACCACACCACACCCAAAACAACACCAACCAAACGCTAATCCATATCCCCGAGCACTATGTCAACTCATCTCTTGAATACCTCCAGGGATGGTGCCTCAACCACCTCCCTGGGCAGCACATTCCAATACCTGATAACCCTTCCAGACCCCTCACCAGCTTTGTTGCCCTTCTCTGGGCCCACTCCAGCACCTCAATGTCTTTCTTGTGGCAGGGGGCCCAAAACTGGACACAGTACCCGAGGTGGGGTCTCACCAGTGCTGAGTACAGGGGGACATTATCTTTGTCTGTAAACCTTTACTTCTTCATGGGTTCCAGTATTTTATTTGCCTTTTTGAATGCTTCCGCATATTGAACTAATGTTCTATTAACTAATGTTCTACTCTAACGTTTATGATCTGAACAATTTGAACAATTATACCTAACCTAGAGAACACAGGTAGTGCAGTTTCTTCATATATACATAGTGTTTCATTTATCACTATTGAACGGCACAGGCTATATCTGTCACCCCATACTGTACAAACCTTACTCAAGCGTAAGACTCATCAGCAGAAGTTGCTCTGAAAAAATGTCAATTATTATTATACCATTTGCAAAAGTTGTTATCTCGCCATTCAACCCTTTCTTCTAGATCATATATGAGAAGGTCAATGTGAGAGACCTCAGTGAAAATGTCCATTCATTGTGAAACCTTGCAGTTTACTCCTGGCATTTCTTTCTCAACATTTAGCTGGTTGTTATTCAACCTTACTCTCCAATGACAACGCATTTTCTTTAACAGTCTTTCATAGGAGACCTTGTCAAAAGCTTTTTTCTAAATGTAGCTATGTATAAGCTGATTCACACACATGCTTGCCTCAGAGTAAGCTAGTACACTGGTGAAGCACGATTCCTCTCACAAAAGCCATGCTGTTTCTTCACAAGTATAAAATCTATCTCTGCTAACTGCAGATTCTTTTCTCTGTTGATGTAGTTACAAATTTGCCCGGTGCTGCAATTAGACTTACTGGTATTTAGATTTCTGGTCCACTCCTGGAGCCCCATTTGAGAATCTGGTGTCATGCTTGCCACGTGCCAGTCCTTATTTCAGCAGAAGTTGTACACCGCTGCTGCTATCTCAGCTATTTCACATCTTGGTCCTTTCAGATTTTTGGACAAGTTTGTTGGACCTGACAGTTTGTTGCTGTTCAGTTCTTCATTCAAAGCAGTTTTTCAGGAACACTTTAGGCTTTTCTTCTGCCAAAAAATGGTTCTGTGTATGAATTTGCACTAGACAAAACCACAGTTTCTAACTGCTATGGGGTTTTTTTTTTTTTTTTTTTTTTTTTTTACACTAGAGCACTCTACTATACCTTTTTATTTTACTTTTTTTTTTTCCTGTTAACTCTACAGCTTCCTTGGTATGCTTTCAGTTTCCAGAACAAATGAAAATACATTAGATATTTTGTTTTTATGTTTTTAGGTACATTAAAACAACTATAAAACAAACAGTAGAACAACTATTCTTCTCTTTTCTGCCACATAGTTTTTGCTGTGTCTAATTTTTCAAAAGTTTACTGGTAACTAAGCCTCTCTATTTGAGTCTAATTCTTGTGTTAAAAAATTCCTTTTCTTAATAACTGATAACCATCCTTCAGCTGTTGAACCCATTTGCTTTTCTGTGTGCATGCAAGTGTTATCTTTACAGTCCTTCTTGATCCACTGTACACATTTACTTAGTTTAGGAAATAACACATAAACATGATGCTTGTGTTTTCTGGTTTTGGCCTGTTATTTCTCTGACAAGTTTAATTCATTTTATGTTGATCAATGCCCCCACACCCAGTCCATTTAAAGAAAATTCCAATTCAGCAGGTGTTTCCCTTCCTCCTGTAAGAATACTGCGCTTGAGCATCTTGTAGCAAGTTCTATGGGAGTCCAAGATTCTATATAGAGTCAAGTTGATTGGCTTTCTTTTATAGCTAATCCAACCTTTTCTTCTTGTGAGTTCTCTGACAAGTTAATTTAAGAGGTAACAATTTATAGTGTCTAAAATTTCAATGACTGCATCATAATCCAGTGTGATATTTCCACTGTTCATACAGTGGTGCAGGAACAATTGAAATATCCCATTGCTTGAGTGTTTTCTCAATAGCATGAAACTTCATGAGAAGTAGATAGTTCAGATGTTCTTCTTTATCAGCCACCTGATCAGTTAGTTCTCTTCTTGGTGAATCACAGTGCATGGTTTTAAAAGAAGGGATGGACAATTTTGGGGTCTCCAAAACTCTGAGTAGGAAGTAGAGTCATCATGAAACCATAAAGGTAGGTCCCAAATGGCCCAGGGCTGGTAGACAGTGCCATAGTCTTGTAGCAACTGCTTTCCATCATGTTTAGATACAAACCAGGGAGAGGTATGTCAGATTGATAATAAAGAATCCCAGTGGACCAAAATCCCTTGCCGAAGCAGGAAGTGAATAGCATTAAAACTGCAGTACTACTCACCTGATGGAGATGGAGAGAGAAACTACAACATGTTAAGAAAGAGCAGAAAGGCTGCTGGTGAAAATAGCTGAAAAAATGCGTTTAGAGAAATGTGGTCATCTCCAGTTAATGAAGGTGGAAGCCAGAAAGCCAACACTATGCAAACCTGCATGGTTCCATGCAGACTTCTAGGAACAGCACCACCACATCAGTTATTGGGATTCTTACTAGGATAAGCACAATGCCAGCTGTACTTTTTTTGGTCCATGTAGCTGAAGTGTAGCCATACTTCCACATAAGGAAATACTTAGACCATCCTCATGCTCTTCAAGCCTCAAATGGTTTACCTTCATTTATGTGAACTGACCATTCATTTCATCACTTATTACTGAGGTCTTTGATCCGCTTAATTATTGTCTTCTTCTTTTGCTAGAAGCTGAACAACTGAGAGACATTCATAGCAGTACAGTAAAAATCTAACACTGATTGTGTACAGGTAGTAATCTGTGGTCTGTGAAAGAAGGAATAGGCATAGTGTTAATATTTCCAACTAGACCTTTATGTGAGCATGTTTGCTGGCCAGTAAAGGACATCTTTGCTTACAGAACTTTACATTATTCTCACTGTAGACCTAGTACTATTTGTAGGCTACTCCAGAGTGATGGTTATAGTGGGAACTACTTTTCAAATGGAAAAATCGAGGCAGCATTTAACATTGGTTTAGAAGCAGTAGCCATTGTGTTCATAAACCTGCAGCTGGATTTTTAAGCCTGTTTGATGACAAGATCAACAAATTTAAAATCTTAATTCTCTTGATTTGTGGGTTTTTTTCTTCTGAACACCCTACTTGAAGTTGTGTACTCCTGATAACTTGCTAATAGTTCCTAGAGAGTTGATTTTAAAGTTGGCTTGATTCATAAAACACAATCAATGTAACTACTTGGGAACCAGAAAAACAAATTTCGAGAAAGGAGAAAATTAGATAACCCAGTTTCCAAGTCAACCATCAACATCATGGCTATACATTATATGGTTTCTGTGGAAACTCAAGTGCAAAATTACACAAAACATAAGAATAGTTCATATCACAAGGAATAACAAGAAAAAAATGCTATTGCAATATATGTCATGCATTTTGGAAAAGAGAAAGTCAGGTAGAGGCCACTTCCTTTCTGGAAATTAGCAGAATGAAGCAACATATCCAGTCTACAAGCTTTCGTGCTGTGTGCAATCCTTAACAATACTTCATTTGTTTTATCTTAAAAGAACTGTAATCAGAACTACAAACATAAAATTAAAGTTTAGTATTTTAACTACTAATCTCACAACCCAGTATTTGAAAGTAGTCACTTAATGAAATACAGAGGTTAACACAGGTGCCTGCCTTTTACTCTGTAGCTAGGAGGGCAGGGCTGCTTGATTAATATCATAAGAGAGAAAGTCATCTTCATGGAAGTTCTGCAGAAAATCTGTGGAAGTAGGTGGGAAGAAGCTGTAAAATCTTTTGCTTCAGGCAGAAAAAGCAAAATAATTATGAGATTCAATGGAAGCCTTAAAGTTTTTTTTTTAAATTAAAAACAAAACGAAGAAAACTAAACCAAATCCAATGAAAAAAACCCATCACACAAACATCTAAATACATTTCTTCCAAGAGTGTTTATAGCAAACTGATTAAGAAATCAATTTGGTGAAATATCTGTGAAAAAATATGTATTGAACTGGGATCTGTTCCATGATCTGTGATGCATCTCACCATGCTGATGAATACCTGGGAGGGTACAAGGAAAAAGGAATGAGTGTCTACCGAACAGCACAAGAAATGCTTGTGAAACATAAGATGTAGGCAACTGGAACATAGCCCTGGAGAAAGCAATAGCAATGAATTTTTTCTCTAGCACTAAAACAAGTCTCAGATCAATTTTAAAAAGTATTTCAAATTAATTTGAATTCAATTCCTGTTATACCAAATGTCATACTCTGAAACAGGAACATCACAAGGTTTTAAGTATGCAAACATTAAGAGACAAAAATCTTGATTCTTTATAGTAAGGAATTGAATAACGTTTTGCAATGGTATGGCATCTTCCATCCAAGGAGTTCATATTTCTATATTTTTAACAACTGAAACTCATATCAATGCTATGCAGAACCTAGATGTGTTCTCCAACACATCTTCTGCTCTGTTCTGGTCTTAGCATCAGCTCTGGGATTATGCTTGTGGTGGACAGCGTGATTAACTTCACTCATAAGAGAGAAGTGGTGAAATATTTATTAAGGTGAAACAGTGATTTAACAAAATTAGTAGTAAATGAGACAGTGTTTTACGACATTTGATGTCAGGGTACACTATTATTTACTGCATAATAAGGTCTGTCAGGGGACAAGCTGTCAGGGAGACCCTCCTATTGAGTCACAAAGTTCAGTAAGACCCTCTTGCTTTCTAAACTCCTTCTCAGAGAGAAGTCTGGGTGCAGCTGGATCCAATTCTCATCCCAGACTTGGTCAATAGTTTATGTCTAAAGGATTACACATGCACAATAAACCCTTTATATCACTTATCTAAGATTTCAAAGTTTAGCATGCTATTAGTCACTTACTGAGAATCTGTTGCGGCAAGGAATCTCTCAGCCTCGAGGAGCAGAACCTTACATGAGCGTCCTCACAAAAGGAGAGCCCACTGCCATGAGAGCTCAAAGGGTTCTTGGGCTGTCTACTATTTATAGAATAAGAGAACTGACCTATAGTCATGTTCTCATGGGAACAAAATATCTAGGTTGTCAGTGCAGACCATGTTTCAGCTGTGTTGCCAGCCATCCCCCAGGAGTCCAGGTGCAACTCATCACAACTCCCACTGATGGTTATGACTTGAGCATGAGCTGGGGAAGGGAGAGTGGGGAAAAAAAATGGGGAGAGAGTTCACTGTTATACTCCATCCTGTGACTACAGTCAATTCACCTTACCTTCACAGAGTGGTGGTATGGTCACCTGCTGCCTCTGTGCCATAAATAGTGCATTGATAGTTTGTGTATTGAGAGATTCATGGTAAGTAGACAGTAAAGCTGTTTATTTGTTAATTTATATGTTTTCAGAGGTTGTAGTTGGGTTATTTGTGTGGTGAAGTACTAAACCTTTATAAACAACATAACTATAAGCTACAAACATATTCAAATTAGAACCAACAAAAAATTACAACTGGCAGAAGCATACAATTAAACACTAATGTTTAATCCAAGAAGAATTTCCCATCAATGGTGTTCTTCATCCTTCCTCATTCTTTCAAAGATACAGTGTATCTCTTCTGTACCATGCTGAACAGTGGTTAGAATTTTGTGTCTGTTGTTTCGGATTTGTTCTATCAGCTGACACAGGTCATTGTGTTTCAGAAGTTTCTTCGCCAGTGTAAGATTCATTCCAATGGGGGTAGGCAACAGTTCTCTAATCAACGTATAATTAGGTTGTAGCAATTGATAAGATGTAACAGGGGCTGCATAATTGAATAATTATTCAATTATTAATTATTATTAATCTCATAACTTTAGTAAAGCTACAAACATTTAAGTGATTATTTGTGTTTATAGTAGCATTATCTATGAATATAGTACTACAAGGGATTCTCCTACAAACATATCCTTTTCCAATATATACAAATACAGTTTCAGGATTTTCATCAATATATATTTCAAAATGACAAACATTCTGTTCAGTATCAAGTCAAATGTCTTGGGCTTTGATAGTGTTACTATCACAAAAAAGTCCTTGTTTTTCTTGTACAAAATTAACATCAATAGTCTGCCATTTGCTCCCATTCCATTGGGCCCATGCTCTATGTTCTTATAGTTCCCCTGTGATTGAATCCTAGTGAATGATTTGGTATATGGTGTATACTGAAGCATTGTGTATTGTTAGGACAAAAGCTGTAGCCTTTACAAGTAAAATTGACTAAATACCATCATGATTGGAATTCCCTTTCAAATTCATCTCTGTTATCTCAGATTACTTTTTGAATTTCTGTGGGTAAGCTACCTTCTTCACCTTCTCGTATAATTGCTGCTACTGTAGATTGTATCCACAACTAAGAACTAGGGAAACATTGGTCTGGCTACACCAAGTGCATTCACAATCAATTGGTGATCCCTCTTATTAATTCTTTCCCACTGAGACAATACATCAGGTAAGAGACATTGGTTAGTCCCTAGTGCTAATAGAGCAGATCCCACTGGGTGTTCCAATTTGTTTAAATAATTTGTTGCTGTGCTCAGTTTGTTTGCAAGTACTTCAGCATCTCTATTATTTAAGACTCCTAGTCCTGTCCCTGTGATACCAGTCACATCTCTCCTTGTTCATCTTGGAGATGTGAGTGTTTGCCCATGTAACTATGCTAACCATGCTCCATAGGATGTACTCAAGAATGCTGAATGGGCTGGTTTCATGGTAGAGATGTTAATTTGCATCAGTAATTCTATGCGTTTAAGAGACCATATTGGATTAAATAACACTTGTTGTTGGCCTGTTTTTTTGATTACATATGGTCAAGTTTCAGAAATCCTGATATCTATCTCTTGTGGAGATAGAGTTTCCTCATCCTTTATAATCAGCGTGGATGTCGTCATGTGAGGCTTGGTAATGTCAACTTTGAACTTTCTATCTCTAGGCAATCCTGCTTCACCAGGGTTGTTGGACTAGATGATCTCTATGGTTCCTTCCAACTCTAAAAAAATTCAGTGAAATTCAGTGAATTTAAATGGCAGTCCCACACTAGGACTAGGGAGAGCCCAGAGACAGACTACAAAGGCAGCTTGCACTAAGGTAAAGTTGTACCAACAGTCCAGTTTTTCAGAGGTACAATGTTTCATACCATTGATTATTGGGTTTATACAGTCCTCTACACTGAAATCTGAGATGATTTCTCATAGTACAAGAAATTTAGACCTCTTCAGGCCTTAAGTTTTAATAAAATACATACAGCTAAGTTGCCTACTTTTAATCAGTTATGCTTGAAGATTGCCAGGTGCAAAGTGACTTTTTTTTTCATAGGATCACAAAATGGCTTGGGTTGGAAGGGGCCTTTAAGTTATCTAGTCCACGTCCCCTGCAATGAGCAGGGACATCTTCAACTAGATCAGGCTGCTCAGAGCCCCGGCCAACCTGGCCTTGGTGTTTCCAGGGATAGGGCATCTACCACCAAGAGACATGGTAGACTTCTCTTTCAATGAGTGGGTTTTTTGCAATGAATGAGGGCAAATTCAGAATCTGAACCTGAAAGCAGTGGTGACTCCACATGGTTTTCATGAGGCTGTAGCAGTAATCAGATCCTTTCAAAAATTCATACATGCTTCTTCAGCCCCATGGTCAGAAGCTGTATGGCTTCGGTGAGATGAGCCACTGTGCTATTTTCTCAGCATCATATTTAGAGATCGCCTTTATACGTGTCCCTATATATGTGCACATATATAGAGAAGGATGCATGCAAAGCTCTTGTCTTACTGACTGTGTTATTATAGTTAGCTGTTCTGCAGAGATTTCATAGATATACTCAAGGAGAGGGAACACTGTGAGAGAGTGAGGTTTTTGGACAGTAGGAGCAGCTAATAAAGCTTCTATTAGGACATAAAGGTGGCATGAGTTTATATATAGCCCTATAACCTATTATCCTGCAGCACTGACTAAGCTGATAAAAATCAGATGTTGAAGATAGACAGAATATGAGGTACATAGGAGTTCTGATTCTAGACACCTGCCTGTTTCTTGGAGATTCTGAGATTACTTGAAGGTGCAGAACCTCCCTTTTCTGGCAAAGGAAAGTCTCCCTAACAGACTCTCTGCTTTTTGGTGTGAAAGGATGGGGACATGAAGAGATAGATACTATTGCACAAGTGCAAGAGACACCAGAGAGGCCCAACAGCTTTGTGTTATGCTGTTTATATGAAATGCCACTCTGCTCCCAATCTCTGTTTCCCCATCAGGAAGCCATGTCAAAGTATGCAGGGAGTTGGGACTCATAGAGTGTTTTCCCACCATTGTGGCAGGTACAGTTAGAGGGATGATGAGTGGGAGATAACAAGGTGGGAGAGGAGAAAATCTGGGGTGGTTAACAGGAAAGCTACAGGCTGAGGAGAGAGTGAGAGATTCAGGGGCAGCAGAGATAAGTTGCACATGCCTGGAATGGCAGACATGGCATAGTGAGAAGACCTCCTTGCTGGGTGGTAAGCAATTGCCAACTGGAGGGCAAATAATTACCTTTGAATTTTGAGTATATGAAAAAACTGGAAATTCCTCATCAGGAGGCTACCTCTAAGTCTATGCAATTTGTTCTGTGCTATCTTTTCCAGCAGGAGCTCCTGACTGATGGCCAGCATCTTTGTCTTATTGTTTGGAAGTAGTGCTTAACGCTGAGTTATCACAAGTGACGTATAGATGTTATGAGTGCATAGGAGGGACCCAGGAATCAGGAAGGATTTAGTCTTTATTTTAGGTCTCACAGGTTTTGGTGATTAGTAATACATTGTAAAACTATGAAAAACTAAATATTTGCCCTGAGCCAAACAGAAAAATTCCAATTCAAATAAAATTCCAGATCAAAGAAGTATAGTGAGAGAGCCAGCATGTTCTGAGTTTGATCCAGAAAAGAATATAGGCACATATTTTCTGAAAATTTGTCAGAATATAAGAAAATACTTAAATATGTTGAAAAAGCTTCTGTCATTTGTCCTAGTGATGAGTCAGTGTTTCACTGCAATGTCTAATTGTGAAAACATAGCTGTGTGATGCATGTTCCTTTCTTCTCAACTGTGAGTCAGTCAGTCAGAGATAGACAAACTGCACAGTCAGATCAGCAGATGAAAATTCAACTAACACAGGAAATGAACACATCTGTGCCTCTCTGAAATGAAAATGACAGCAAATGCCATCAATGCACCCTAAACTCCCAGTGGGAAATCCCCAGACATGGAGGGTCAAAGGCTGCTGTCCCCTCCCTCTTGCAGAGGACTCTGCTGCACTTCACAGTGGCACTGTGTTTTGCTGTGGTCAAGCAGGAAACCTGTTAAATCTGGAGGGTTTGCACAGGATGGGCCTCGGCAGCAGTGCCCTCACACGTCTCCAGAACTGAGCCCAAAATCTTGTGTTAGAATAACTTCCATTTCATTTTTCACCTCCTGTTAGGGGTTCCTGAGCATGCTTTTTCAATATTGGGGTTGCAGTTTTCTGGACTCTGAGTTGAAATACTATTTTTTTTAATTACATTTTAAACAATAAATTCTTTGCAAATGCCTACATCTATTGAGTAATTTCGAAATGCATCAAACTATTTGTGCAACACAACCTACCTGGAGAGTGTCTCCTTTTGATGCTTTAGAAGAACAATTCCTCTTAAGGAAGGCGGTGATAAGAAATGTGGTTTTGGCATTTTTTTTCTATATGCTGTGAAGGTAACTCCTTCATGATTTCATGAACAATACAGACCTATAACATCTGCCTTTTATATACAATGACATTTTCTGGCTTTTGCATCGTAAGCAAGGGTTTAAATTATATTATTTGTGACTTGGTGGCCCAAGACACTTAAGCTTTCTTTGTTATATGACAGAGTTAATTTTTCCTCACAGAACAGACCTTCTAATTTGTTTTTTTAGATAATTAACATGCAAAGAAGAGTTGATGATTTTTCCTCTCTTGAATGAGCTGCTATAACCAATTATGTCTAGCATTACCCCCTGTAAGTGTCTCTGAGAAGCAATTATGGAAGTCCATAAAAAATCCATAATGCACATTACATAAGAGATGAGGACTAGAAGACTAAATGTGAGAACTTGCTGGAGTTGTTGTCTGGAATAGATAAAGAAAACTTTGTCTTATTAAATTTGTCAACAAGAAAATAAAGCATAAGCATATAAGCATTTGCATAAGCATTTCTGTAATGGAAAATAACTTAGTTGATAGAAAGTTGATTAGGAAAATGCTGAGACTTTAAGGCATTGCCCACATGATAACAGCTTCACTAAAAAGTGTAAATGACATTAGGGACAATAACACATATCTAAAAACGTGTGAATGCGAGCAATGAAACATTAGGTTTTGCAGACCTTTCTAGACATCAGATTGCACTCACAATTAGGCCGTGTGTTACACAGTTGAGTAGGACACTGCACACAGCCTAACCATGGTGCTCTGTTGTTCTTCAGTGGAGCAATTTCTGTGAATAACAGTAGCTCAGGCAGGTCTTCTGGCAGACTGGCTCCAATACCACCAGAAATCATAACCGGTTCAGGTAGCTCCATATGACACCGCAGCACTGTGGATCAGGCTGAAGGTTACTTAATAACAGTGTTGGTAAGACAGAGTTTGCATACTTTAAAAACAGTACAAATGGGAGGTCCGACTGGGAGGCTGCGGGCAGAAGAGAAGCACATAGCCGTGTGCCGAGATGCAAACTCAAGTGTCAGATAAAACATTGCTGATGCCTCCAGCTGTGAGAAAAAAAGGCATTGAGGAGAGAGTCAGCAGATAGACAGAGTGGGTTTTTGGCCGTGTTAATTTAAGGTGATGGCTGGTTGTCTACAGCAAGCTGTCAGAGAAATGGGACTAGAGTTTAGCTAGGATCAAGAAGCACTGGAAGCCGAAAGTCAGTCTGTGAGCTGCTGGTGCACAGATGGCAGATGAGTTTGTGCTAACAGGTAAGATACAGTTCAAAGAGAGAAGACAAGAGAACATCAGATGAGCTTCTGCAGGGAGGAAGGCTATCGTCTTCCAAGGAAAACTGTGTGTATCTATGAGCAAATTAAAATTCATTGTTTGATAACAAGAAGTTGGGGGACTTCAACTTCCCTGACATCTGCTGGAAATACA